>JAAAQI020083560.1:0-12481 GCA_011800005.2 Stichodactyla mertensii | reverse complement strand
TTGGAAAACCCCCATAAATGGAGTAAGGGTCCTTTCCCAGGAAAAAAAAAAAAAAAACCTTTTTTCTCCTTATCCCCCCCCCCCCCCCCCCGAAATTTAATTTATAACTGTTAGAGCTCAAACACTAAAAGCATGAAACAGTACTTACTAAATAGTACAAAATAGCACTAATTAATGGAAAACAAAGGATTTTGTACTATTTAGCACTATTTAGTTACCAAGTTGTTTCGTGGTTTTAGTGTCAGTGCTCTATCACTGAAATGAGAACCTAAAATGGAATTGGTGCCTTTTAGACAAATGTCTACCAAATCATAATGGTTAGTTTCACATCTGACAGATTACAGAAGATGGATTCGATAGACATTATTCATGTGTGCATTTGCTTAGCACATACAACACAATATTGAGGCTAAGACTTGTGACTTGCAACCTACAAAATGAATTCCTGAAGGTTTTTCATCCATGTTGGGTTCAAATCCAATCCAAAAACACAATTGAGCAACACACTGGGCTGGGTTAAATTTCCAGTTTGAATATCAATTTTTTTACAAGTCATAGCCTTGATTTGGCATTGTATGTATTTTGCAACTGCACTTGTGAATAACATGTGTTGATGGCCATAAAAACTGCAATCTTGTGTGAAACTTTAGAGATATACTTCATTGACAATTGTTATAAAGTTCAAGCAATCACAACAAAAGAAAAATTGATTGTTTTGCAAACCTTTCCATCATCTGGCCTTCCTTTGCCCACTCTACTCTCATCAACAATCTGTCCTGGCCAAGATGGGAGACCCCTTGCTTGTGCCCACACCACATCACCTATGTCAAAGTGTGGTCGCACATGAGGAATCGATAGTTCTCCCAGCATTTCTGTCCTAAAAGAGGGTTGGACAAATGCCTGGTTGGCCTTCATGTTGACTCCAAGATGTTCATTTTTCATTTTTTGTTCTAGAAAATAAATAAATAAATAAATAAACGTTGCAATAATGATGACAGATGATGACATTGTTGAATGACAGTGACTGATAATGTCTAGTGCAGTTGCAAAAATGGAAACGATGGAAAGATGGATGGATGGATGGAAGATGGAAAATGGAAAAATGGATTAAATAATTAACATCCAATGGTCCATTTTCATCATGTGAAATTTACCACAATTACCAAAAAGGCTTTAGCAGCTGTTACCAGGCTAACTTTACCTGTCTCATTATCAGACAAAAAACTGAATAAAGCCTGCCCATTTAGAGAAGCATTCTTGTAGTTGTAGTAAAATGATGAAAGTAATTTCTTTTGTGGATTTCATATTTAATCTAGAATAGAACTACTATATATATATGTAATTTTTGGACTTTTAGATGGGTTAATAAATACAAGCCAGGTTAATAGATACAGGCCTTGGGTACATATATGCCATTTACCAGCTGTATAATGGACAGACAGAGGCCCATTTTATATGAGTGCAAAGTTTCTCTATATGGACTGACCAAGGCCAGTAAAGAATGTTTACTTTTTCAAATTCAAGAACAGTATATTTTTTCTGTTTAGCCAGAGAAAGTAGACCATAACTTGGTCTGCATCATCTTATCTCGACCTCAGAATTAACCAATAGCATGTGCGATTCACTAAGATTCCAGACTCCATGGAAAACATCTGTAATATCTACCACTCCATGAAACGCAAGACCCTAAACAGACCCCTTTACCTTAGGCATGTTTTCCCATTTTAGACCATGTCATTCCCTTGAACTTTGTTTCCTGGCAGTTCTTGAGAAGATATGTCAATATGAATGAGCCTCAAACAAAGAATCTTATTCCCAAGATGACATGTGGCCTGAAATGGGAAAACATTACGCCCAAGCAGAGGTCTATTTCTAAACATTCCGCACACATTTAATTTTGATAAACACTGATTTTTACAGAAGGAAGAAAACCTTTACAGCAAGATTGCCATGGAATTTTATAATACAAGACTGAACAACACTTATTCTTACCCTTATGAGCTTCATTACATCCCCCATTGTACATGTCATTGGTTACTTGATTACTGATGAGAAATTGGTCTTCTATGTGTTGATTATCACCTGTGTAATATTACATCATAACTATCAGAAACACTAGACCAAGGTATCACAAAGGATGCTGGGGTTGGAGGTGAGGGAATAATATCTTAGATGTATTGTCACTGCAATGATTTTAAAGAAACCTTTTAAGACAATGGCTGTGGTTCCACTAGCATAGTTTACAATGCTGTTACAATGGTGTCAAGACATTTTTTAATGGAAATGATTAAAATCTATGGGTTGTTGTCTGTTGCTAGGGATACCTGACATTTTTAAAGGATAATTTACAATGCATTTACAACTTCCACAGACATGGTTTATCTGGAGTTTATCTAACCACTAATTAAGGTAAACCAATCACAATCCAGTATACAAATGCTAGCATATTTTAGTTTGCATGTATCAGCTGCAATTGATTTGCAACATTCTGATTCATACTAAGCCAAAATCAAACTTCTGCTACATTCTAACTTTAGAAAACATATTTCTTTAATTAAGGAACATGCAAAGAGCCACAAAATCAATGTCAAAAACAAAACAAACTTAACATCACCTCATCCATTTTGCTGGGAAGTGTCAAAAGTTTATAACACATCTAGACTTTTTAGTGGAACTGCAAAATTAATCTCATCAGTGTTAACCCATTGTTAAGTGATGTCTTGATATCTGTGCTGTAAAGCCCTAGTGGAACCACAGCCAATAACTGTGCACCAAAAATTGATTTTCTTGTTTTTATTTCTTTATCTTTTCAGACACATTGATTTGAATACAAAAATCTAAAAAGGAATTGATAAATTTATAAAGCCACTCCTATGAAGTCAGTTTACCCCTAAATAAAATCTGTCTTCAAACCCATAGATTTCACAACTAGACAAGTATGTTTCAAAGCACCAATGTTAATAGTTAATAGCTGGATGGCTTACACATGTCAAATCTGTTTTATTAGCTAAGCGCCATGAAATAGACCAAATCACCTTGGCTGTAATGTTTAACCATTGCCTTGAGAACACAATTCTTGGTAGAGCTTGAGAAGACACTTAAATATGTACGAGCCTCAAACAAAGACTTGTACTCTCAAGGGAATAACATGTGGTCTGAAATGGGTGAACATTACACCCAACGTGATTAAGTCTATTGCATTCATTTTAACGATTACTGTACAGTCAAAGTGGATGATGTGTACCCCTAGCATTCATTAATGGTTTCATAATTTCAAAATTGAGCTGATTATTTGATTTCAAATACTTTTCTAATAAAATGAAAGACTCCTGAATTCAAAATCAATTCACAACTTCAATTCTGATTGCATTCTTCAACAACTGCCATACTTCAGGTAGAAAAAAGCACCACAGAAAGATTGGCATGCAGTTTAAGAAATTTTCATAAAGTAATAGTGAATTGATTTTGTATTCAGAAGTTTTTCATTTTATAAAAGTCAACTTAAGATGAATAATCAATTCTATTTTGAAATACTGGAATTGTTAACTTGGGGTACACAGAATCGGTACCACACTCTGGCAAGTCATTTGATTCTTCTGAACTGTTACAGTTGCCAAAAAGTCGAACTAGAATGCATGTATATTGCTGCAAATGTTGCTTTGAAACAAACTTTGTTGTATTGTACAAATACTAGTAAATACATGTGAATATGAAAATAACACAGACGTGGAATAACTGCAGAATTTTCTATTATTGATATTAATTTTTTTCTTTTTTAAAAAATTTCACAATTTATTATGAACTCAATAAGAAAAGTTAAGGTGCTGCCAATGCATTTTTAGCCACAATATAAAATAAATACTGACAAAATTTTAATAACTATTGGTTTGGCATCAAGAGACAAACACTTATAGCATAGCTTTGCTATCCTGAGCTTCACTGTATCTAGTGTAAAAAATTTGCTATATACAGCATATGAATGAAAATATTCCCTTTAATCTGACACTAAAAATTATTGTAGATAATAAAGTATGGCCAACAAGAACAGGCCATTTTATAATTACCATAAAGCACAACCTCTTAGAACATGTAGTCACAGTGAAATTATATTATTAATTGAATTTGGAAATGACAGTAGATTCATTCAAACAGGGTAGGCCCTTGGTTTCTTACTGGTACATATAAGATTAGGAATTATTATGAAGGAGCAGAAGTTCGACTGTTCAATGTGGGTTCTCACACATGTTACAGTTTATATGCCTGGTATTTTGGTTTTTCCTTCCTTTTTAAACTAAACTTTTTATCAAATCAGGAATCAGGGTCGTAAGGAAATAGATTTCTTAGGAAAAAAAGCTATCCCTGAATAAATAATTCTTCAGACAAAAATACAAAATTAGGGAGGGCCTATTTCCATATCTAAATTTGTTGTATAGAAGCACTAAGGTAATCAAAATTTTTGCAGTTTCAAAGTGACCACAGTTCTGTGAGTTGTGATATATCTCTCCTTAACTACCCATACCATGCTGTTGGAGATCTCTAACATTGTCCATTGGTGTATCATCACATATAGGATTCCTCTCCATGTCTTCATTAGAGCTAGAATAGTCATCTCTTTCATCGTCATCATCATCATCATCATCATTACAGTCAGTATTTTCAGGGGGGTCAGCATAAACCTCAATAGCTTCGCATGACCGTTTCATGCCAAGCAGTGGGTTTGTGGCGTAGTAATTTGCATCTGATTCATACTTAGCCTGATTCACTGGTATTGAATCTTTACTTCCAAGTGTTCTATTAGCCACCATCTTAGAATCAGATATAATTGAAACACCCTCTCTCTGTGTAGTAGCAATGGAAGAAGGTGCTTCTATTGAACTTAAAACACTGCTATTTGTACAAGGCTTACTGGCTAAAGAACCAGTCTTTTTAATAGTCAAATTCATCTGCTGTTCACTTGAAGCAGGAAAATTAGAAGTTCTCAAAGGACTTATGCTATTGTTGTCACAATTAGTTGGTTGATGTTGCTGAAGCTTTACCTCAAATGAAGACTCCATTACTAAAGTATCTCTGCCATTTGGGGAAATGCCTGTTAATTTCTGTGGCTGTTCTGTTGAAAATGGACTGTAACTAGTACCGGTAGGTGTTTGTCCAACCTTTGATGGATCACTTTGACCTGTATTCTGAGTACCAAGGCCTTTTTCTGATGGTTTTGAGTTAGTCCTTTCACTAGATTTGATCAATGTACTTGTCACTGCTGATTTACTTGCTGTATAGTGACTTGTATTATATTGGGACATAGTTTGTGGCTCATGGGGGTTCATCCCAGCTGCACAAGGGCCCATTCCACTGCTTATACTTTGATAAGAAATTTTTGGAGGATTACAACTCCCTGCAGTTGGGCTAGAGGTTGAAGATGAAGTCAGAATTTGGTTCTGCACTGGACTCTGTAAATTCTTATGGTTATATGTCGCAGGCTCAAGATTTCCTTGGTAAGCTGGTGGAGCATTATGTACTGAAGCTGAAACAGTAGTATGTGCTGATGACACAGATGTACAAGGTGGTGAGGATACTGATAATGATGAGTTGGTATTTGTCGCCAAGTAGGGTGACCTCATGCCAGTAGGATGTTCCCTTGTTGCTTGGGCCATGGTAGTTACTGTGGAGGGTGCAGAGTGAGTAGCTGTCTGAGGCTTAGCTGAGACATATGTCACTCCTTTAGTTGTAACAGCTGCTGCAGTTGATGTCAGTAGACCCTGCTTGGCAGGTTGTGTTATAGGGTGTTTAAGTGATGATACATCAGGTGCAGCAAATCCTGTCATCTGTTGCATGTGTGCAGCATTAGGGTTGGAACCCAACTGCATCATCTGGTAAGCCAATTGTATTTGACTAGCATTCGGACCCTGAAGAATCCCTTGCGATGGAAAAGTGTTATAGGCACTAGCAAGGTGTGCTAATGTCTGGGCAAACCTTGGAGCTGGTCCACCAGCTGCTGGTGCAATAGGAACAAAAGATTCAAATGCTGCTGCAACAGCTGGATTCTGTAAGGTCTGTGGCTGAATCATTTGGAGAGACGTAGTAGCACAGGTTGATGTAGCTGGCGAACTTCTAGTAGTTGTAACTGAAGCACTTGATGGTTGGCTTGTCGAAGGAGGCATCACAATTCCAAACATATATGGATTTTGATATGCAAATTGGCCAAGGTTCCCAGTAGCTACAGCTTGGACACCAGGAAAGGTTCCCTTAGCAGCATTTGGTGCTATGAAAGCCATTGCACTTCCCTGCATCGGAGCTTGATACATTGCACTGGGGAGTGGATATGCTCCTTTATACTGACTTATGTTAAAACTCTGTGGATTTAATGGGAACATCTGGTTTGGTGTGGTTCCTTGTACATACATTCCAGGAACTTGGAAGCTCAGTTTTCCTTGGTTTTGGCTGGCACCCACATCAGATGACATGCTCTGTGACCCATTCATAGGCTGCTGATTGGTACTGACCATGGTAGTGACAGTCAAGGAGTTCTTGTTCTGGGTTTGGCTGAATGTGCCTTGAGAAATTTGCATCTGCTGTGTGGAAGCAGCCACATAAGGGTAGCTTGAAGAAAACACATTGACACCTGGTGTTGCAGCAACATACATCATACCTGGTTGAGCTTGTATTCTCGGAGTGGCCACTACTGGGTAATTCATTGAAGCAGCAGCAATGGTTTGACTTAAAGTAGCTGTACCAACCTTTCCATCCACAGCCACACCACTGGTTTGTGCTAAGCCACCACTAGTTTGATCTGTTTGAAGAATAGTCCCTCCTGTTGCACTAGTTACAAATGACTGTGGTCTAATTCCTTGAGTCTGGTTATTTTGTGACGACACTGTGGCCTGCTGTGGTAAAACTAGATGAGGGGTCTGTTGGTTTGTAGTTGGTAAGTTCCCAGTGGTACAGGTAGTTACAGTAGATGTGCCACTTGGATTTTTTAAAATGGATGAAACAGAGGGATTAAAATTAGGTGTCTGGTTATTGCTCATCAATAATGACGAAGCTGCTGGCCATTGGGAGGAAGGAGGGTTAGGAATGTGAGTAGTACCAGCTGAGCTTGCTGTAGGATATGATAACTGCACAGAGGATATTGTATTTGAAATATTTTGAGTACTTTTGGTGATTTTAGATTTCACACCCAATTTTTGTTCTGCCTTTGGCTTTGGTTTAGCCCTTTGTGAAGGTCTCACCCTTGGTTTTGATTTTGTCACTGCCTTTAAAGGCATTTTGACTGTCTCATTTGAAACTCTAGTTGCCCCATCCAATGGTGAGAATAAACTAGGTAATGTAGGAGTGCTTATGATTGCTGCTACAGTAGAAGTAGTCATCATTGACAAAGAAATTGAAGCATTTGATGCTGTGGGAAAAGTAGTAAATGTTGATGTTGCTGTTGATGAGACTGTTGAATTGATACTGCCTGCAAGCGACGTTCCAGGACTTGCCATTGATTTTACCTGTGCTGGCACAATATTTTTTAAAGACAAGCCCTCAAGGTGATTCTGATTGGTCTCAGTCACACTCAAGGAAGAAGTTGTAACAGCTGACACAGAAGTGGATGTTACTGCACTTGAAATAGGCTTGGGAAAAGCAAACACATTCTGTTCATTGGTTTTGAATGGAAGTGAGCCAGTAGGGTGCAAGGGACCTCTGTTTGGCCCTGGATTAAAGAATTTTGAACTACTAACAATACTAGCAAAGCTTGGCAGAGGGCCTTGGTTTGCACCCAGATTATTTGGTACATTTTGGACTGGGCTACTTATCGGAATTGGTGGTGGGCTTGGAATATCAGACAAGGGGCTGGACACCTTCTTTGATCTTTTCACTTTTGGAGATTCTAGTTTGGGCCGTGAGTGACCAATCACTGAAACAAAACGTAAGAAATATACCACTGTTTGTAAAGGTAACAAAAATAACAAATTGACAAAAAATTCACCACTTTCAACACCCTCCATAGCATTTAATAAAAAGGGATCAATAAAGGGAAGACATCATACCAAAAAACTCAATAAGAGATAATTAAGGCTCAAGTTTTTGTTTTTTCAATTCACCTTTCAGAAATCTAAAGAAAGGTTGGGCATGAACTACGTCTCCTCCCCAAAATCAATCCCAGAATCCAATGCAAGATTGTGGCACTGTTTGATCTTGTCCCTAAACTTGACCCCACAATTCTGTGTACCACAAGATCAATTCCAGTCCTCCATTGAATTTCTGAAAGGTGAATTGTACAAAAATTCTGGTTCAACCAGTAAATCTTTAAAATGGTTTAACCTTTTAGACATTTATCCATCATCAGGATCAAAAATGGAAAAAGCCTTTTATCCATTTTTAATCCTGACGATGGATGAGTGTCCAAAATGCTGATTAAACCATTTTATTAAGATCTGCTGGTTGAAAGATAATTTTTTGTACAATATGAAGTTACCTAGCAACATATCTGCTTTAGATTTTCTCAATACTATCACCTTCACAAAATTCCCTACCAGTGCTGAATAACCAACGTTTATCGAATAAGTCAATTTAATGGTCACATAGTTATATTTTAACTTTGTTTCATTTAACCCAAAATACAGTATAATGGCTTACTATCAGAAGTTTAATCATGTTAAACTCTAGGAAGCCCTTCAAGCCCTTTAAACACTGCTGATCAAAAAATATTTTTGATTTTTAAATTAAAGCTAGTCAAACAATTTATGATTCTGGTAGTTTGTACTCATTTGAAACTAGGCTACTATTAAACTATGTATAGGTAATTGCATAGAGCCCAATAAAATTAAGGATTAAGGATTAATTTCACATGTGTAATGTAACCATGCAATTACTTGCTTATAAAATAGTGGGCCAAATTAAATGATGAAAAACTTGATGGAAGCCAATGAAGTAATATGGCCCTCAAAGAAAAAGCCCTCCTTGACCGACAAATCCAGGGTTCTCAATAGAAGCCAGTAGCCGGCAAATTTTGCCAGTTGTCAGTTAGTTAATTGCCGGTTACTTTCGACATCATTCACAAAATATTTGCCTTTACCTTCATACTTTTTCCAGCTACTTTGCAAATTATGCCACCCACTTTCATTTCTATTGAGAACCCTGCTAATCAGAATCAAGTTATTTGGCCCTCTATGTTATAACTTTAACAAAAAGAAAGAAAAAGATTGAAACAGCAGGCAATATTAAATCTAACCAAATGATAATAAAACTGATAGTATCGTTTCAGTACAAGTTATTCACCATATATACAATTTGAAGCTCCTTTTCAAACATATACCCTGATTTATACCTTTTTTCGATGTCAGGGTACCATCAAAAGTTGAAGGCTTCGTGGTTTTCTTACTGGTGTGCTTCACTGTCTGATTCAATGGACTTGGTGTTAATTCCACTAATTTATTATTGCCTTTAAGTCGGTTGCTTTCACACAGCTTACAGGACGACATCTTGGTTCCAACTTCCTGACAGTTGTCCTTTTTCTCTTTATTTTGCACACTTGAGTCAAAATTAAACACATGATGGACAAAAAATGGGCAATCCAGTCCACATTTGCAGGTTCCATCAGTTTTGAGGTATTCTATGACATTTTCGTAAGACTCCAGACAGCAGCTACTTGGGCTGTGTTTACAAGAAGTACACATTAAAGTTTGGCATTAGAATAATTCGTATAAAGTTAATATATAATTAAATTAAAGTTAATATATAGTTAAATTAAATGGCAATAATTTACATAAAGTCAAGGAAAAGATTTTCAATTGCTTCAACTTCGCTCACATTTATTCGTTTAACTTTCCTTCAATAACCAACAAACTACTTCATGCATAATAATAGGATTAAACATATTACATTTAAGTTTTAAATCTTGAACTTCAGGGTACAAATACCCATGAAAAATAATTAAGAGTTTCCAGGAATCAGGAGTTAAACCAACAGAGCGAAACTGCACATAACAATTCACGATTGTCGTGTCGTTTATTTGGCTTTTTTGGTTTTTCAAAACATTCGACTTTCGAGTGTTTTGTCGCTGAACAAAAACAACGGAACAGCTATGACCCCAAAATATTAAAGCAAGCGTTAAAGAAGTTAAGCCATGCTTCCAAAATTAAATAAGCTCTTTCTGTTTTAATACGAACCTGATGTAGTGTATCGAGTCATTTTCTAGGATTCGCTTCCACCCTTCAGGTATTTCTATGTATTTTATTCCATCGTTTTGTCCAGTGGTAGAGGTCTTACCCTTGATCATGGTAATCCATCAACAGACATACGGACCAATTCTAAAGTATTTATGCGCTCTAAAGTTCACACAACGTGGCGGGAACGTGAACAATGCACGAACGAAGGCGCCCAACACATCAATCCCGAAAACCGTCCATATGACGATGTCGGGCAATCAGCCTCCGGGACACATGTGCTTCGATTAAAACAGGCCAAAAGTGATCTCTAAAGTTCTATGGTAGATTAATGATGGGCTTTCAGACTCAAATTCCAAAGAAGTCCAGGCATTCACATGTAAAAGAGAAGTTCAGCAATTTAGAGAAAACCGCCATGTTGAATTTGGATTCGTGTCATTACGAGTCTAGCGCATAGTCACCGCTGAATGTTTGACTGCTCGCTGGCTACCACACAGGCTACCCGCGCAACAAACACGTGGCTTTCAAAAAAGTAAAAAACAGCCATCAACATATCGATCAACTTAAAAATGTAAGGATAACAGCACAACAAACAAATCAGTAAGCAATAATAACAACAAACAAACAAAGAATTTGAATACAATGAAAAGAAAATTATGTAACGAGTCAGTTAGAAATTTCAGGATATCCCATTTTAATTTTTTCTTTTTCATTCCTTTATGATACAATTTATGCTTGGAACTGTTTTTAAAATATTCTTAATCATTTTAGTGGCAGATTGCAGAATGCAAGACTATCAGGGCCTCAGCTCCCAAATGTTTGTATGGCCCAGGGGTGGATCTAGGGGTGGTTAATAGCAGGGCTGATTAGTCATCCCTCTCCCATAGGAAACCTCATGAAATACACTATTAATAACTCGTTAAAAATAATTTATTCTTTGTATTTCATTTTTACATCACTTCTCATTGGATTATTGTATCATTATTTGTGTTAGGGACTGGTCATGAAGTAAAGGGGGTGGGGGGGTTAAAATTTGAGGAGCTCATTTTTTTGTTGGCCCTGTATAAAACAAGGCAAAAACAAGTGATGACCCCTTCCCCCTGTTCCCATAGGGGAATTGCAAATTACCTGCCTCTAATGTACAGTTTTACAGACAGCCCACCCCTTTCAAGAAGTTCAAAAATGTGTGATCCACCCCCTGTTTTTGCCCCCCCCCCCACTTTACTTTATGGCCAGTCCCTTATTCTCTATTGATTTCTATTGAATAAATAGCACTTGGGCAGGTTTGCATGAAGATCTAAAGGATCTCAAAGGTTATTTACTTAAGAACTTATATCCATTGTATATAATTGACAAATACATCAAATACTACCTCAACAAGATTCTCAGCACTGACAAGTTAGCTAGTGTTAGCAAGGATATAGACACACGTTATTACAAACTACCATACATAGGAGAGTTTTCAAAAACAACTCAAACTAAGATTAGGAAATTAGCCAAAAAATTTTGTGATGGTCTGAACATCAAATTGGTATTCAATACTTATAAAATTTATAACAACATGCTTAATAATGTGAAAGACCCGATCCCAAGAGATTTGCGTTCACATGTAGTATATAAATTTACTTGCACAAGATGTAAAGCTTACAATATAGGGGAAACCCGTAGACATTTTGGTACACATGTTCGTGAACATCTCAAAGGTGATAAATCTTCACACATTTTAAAACATCTAAGTCACTCCCCAGAGTGTAGAGAAGTTTGTTCAAGCAAGTGCTTTAAGATAATTGATAAAGGGACTGATTATGGAATCAAAATCAAAGAAGCCATGCACATCAAATGGCAATGCCCTTTATTGAATCAGCAGGTTACGCACCTGAACCTTACAATTAACGTCTAGTCACACTTCATTAATAATACATTGTTACTACTGTATTCCAGTATATATAAATGTACAGATTTCTGAGACAGTTATACTGATGATGGGGTGAGCCACCTCGAAATATGTCTAAATTTAAATTTAAAAATGTCTTTACAGCCATAAAAACACTTGGATAAGTCAGCTTTGCCCTTCCACTATTTTTAATGATGACTAATTGTATTTCTAAAGAAAATTGTTATGTATATGATCAATCAATCTTCAACACTAATTTTCAATCAGAAATGTGTCTGAATGAACCATTTTTGTGACACAATCACTGTATTCTTGAAATTACAGTCAAGATTCTATTGGTGCTTTTTTGATTGATTCATTAATATTTAAAGTGCATATCACCCATTTTGCAATATTCTCAGAATTGATTCTATGTGAAGTGACTTGTTGAATGACCCAAAAA
>JAAAQI020083449.1:0-12923 GCA_011800005.2 Stichodactyla mertensii | reverse complement strand
TGGGGGGGGGGGGGGGGGGGGGGGGGGGGGGGGGGTGGGGGGGGGGGGGGGGGGGGGGTGGAGTAGTTCTTCCATATGATAACGTAGTTATGAGCGTGGTCACAAATAAAACAGAAGCTGCGTTCAGACAAGAAATTCTGCAGTTATTTCAGATAATTAAATAGAAATCAAAGGGTTTGAAGTTCCATCTTTTCTTGAGATGTCTTATTTGGTTCATGCAGTGACTTACAGAGGTGGGGTGTAGTATTTGGCATAACGTACGCATCTTAAAAGTTGCTACAAACCTAGATATGAGCTTTAATCACACGGCAGCCATGTGTTTTCCCAAGAGAATGAAAACTTTTGTTCTTCACCGCGTGAACTCGTTCTGAAGTGTTTGAATGCGAGGCCACGCGAGGGAAATGTATTGTTTCAACCAACGCGGCCGCCACGTGATTAAAGCATGTTCAGCCGGAGTTTTGGGTTGAATTTGGAATACAAGATTCCGTTTCCTCTGAAAATTGATCTCACGTGTAACCGCGATCCAGCAAAGAATTCACATTACGAAATTACCTTCCACAAAGAATGAAGATCCAATCATAGTTCAGGCGGATAGGTTAAAAGATTCTTAACATAATGCAATCCACCACCAAGAACAAAGACCACCAGCAAAAAATGTCTTTTTAACAGAATGACTTTGTTATCTTCTCGGTCTTCGTTTTTGTTGTTGTTTTTTTGTTTGTTTTGTTTTTTGTTTTGTTTTGTTTGTATGTTTTTGTTGTTTTGTTTTGTTTGTTTTTGTTTTTGTTTGTTTTGTTTTTGTTTGTGTGTTTTGTTTTTGACTTGTTTGTTTTGTTTGTTTGTTTTTGATTTGTTTGTTTGTTTTTCCTAGCTAACGATCTTCAGCGTTGAGGTAACACAAAAATTGTGTCTCTTTTTCCTCGTTAAGTCTGGAGTGTGTTTTTGTGCCACGGGTGGTGAAACTAAGAGAGCGTAGAAATGCGATGCGAGAACACGTCAAAGATAAGTTTAATCACGTGATCAGGCCGGCGATTTGGGCACTGATTTAAGATTATAGCAACGGCGTGAACCAAATGCATTTATCACACAGACGATCATCATCTTCATATACGTTTATTTTTACAATAATTCCACTACATTAGATAATATAACTGAAATAGCATTTGTTTCGCGATGCCTACCCGTTGATGAGAGAAGCTGAATAAACCTATGTTACAAAGATTATTTTTATAATTCACTCGTAAATTCGACATTAATATGATCAAAACTCGCATGGTTATAATTGTATGATTAAGTCGGCTTCGAGACCACGTTAATCTCCATGGTTTATAATAGCTTTGCTAATTCATGAATATTAATTAGGTATCTTCGGCTTGGATTTTTATATGCTGATAAAACACGGTCTCTCGTTTTCTATACATTATATAAATCACGACATGTCGTCCCAATCATGACTAGACTTGTGCCTGCCTGGTGTTAGTATATACTGTCTTGTTCTAGTCACTCGTTTAGTTTCCTCTTCTCCTTGTTCTCATTACACTTCTATTTTTTCGAACAACATTGCACAGATGTTACTCACTAAAATATCTTTTCAATCTTCTAATTCCAAAGCTGAAAGCTTCTACTCTGTGAGCGATTTTGCGTTTTTACGAATAAATTAACTATTTTTTTCTATTGAATTCTCCCCCATTACAATACCTTGAATAGCGCATATTTTTAAGGATTGCATTTTCGCTATAAGTAAAAGGTCGCAAATTCAAAGGCAGCCTAAGCAAATGAAAAGTAAATTGAAGTAATAATCTTTTCTTTTTCTTGTTTTCAAAAGCCGTGTACTTTCCGCTTTATTTTTTGTGTAGAATTGCAGTTTCGATTAGTGCGGCACGCAATCCTTTAAAAAAGTCCACGTACCTCTTCTACTACGTCATGTACTGGCATATTAGTTACGAACTCTTACTTTCTTGTATATAGCTAATTCACTTAACGTTGTCACTGAAAAAAGCCTAAAGCCTAAAGCTTTAAGAGCCGGAATCATGAAATTTTTTTCATCGTAAAATTATTACAATAAGAAACTCACTGCATGCTCGCAAATTCTACAAGCAAAGTTTGTTGGTAAACAAAAGATAAATGAAAGCTTTTAGGCTTTTTTTCTGCGAAAACGTTCACTGAATTAGCTATATGATATAAAACGACGAAAATAAAATGGTCTTTCAGGCGAAAAACAGAAAAAAGTACGAATACGATGGAGGTTATGGTTTGGTTTGTATACCAGACAAGGAACAACTGCCGACATCCAACATGAATGTTACTAAAAACAATTCAGTGACACTGTGTGACTTTTTATAAACTTTTTTCTTCACGGGTGAAAGACCATTTTATCTTCTTCTTTTCAAGTTGTCGGACTTCCTACTTAAAGCCTCTATATGCACACGTGGGTTTTGACATGTTCTTTGCTGATCAAGAGAATTGGTGACGATAAGTCTGTCTGATAAGCTAGCCTATGTTTGTCTTTTGATATCATTCGTCTTTGCCTTTACTTTGAGAACACATACATCTACATTTGGTAATAACAGCCAAGTATGTCTTCATCCATTGACAGGAAACTTTAGAACCTCTTCCTCTCCTCTTGCAGATCCAGCGAAGAGCTGCGATGTTCTTGGTTTCAGCTTTCTTGCACCTCATTCCCTTAGGAAAGGAACAGGATGGCTTTTTTGCGCATCGCCCAACATTCCTCCAAGATGGCCAGTAGCGAACACCAAAATATTTCCATTTTGACATGACAGGACAAGATGACATTTTCCACAGCCATAGCTGTAACTTCCTACTTGCTCTTGGTCCAAGGTTTTTCTTCAAGCCCGGCATAGTAAAATCAAGGTCTCTGATGTTTTTAGGCATTGATCTAACCAAAAGTTTACGATAAACTTGGAGATCACGACTGTCATTCTGTCTCCTCAGAAGAACTTCTTCTTTAGTCACAGCCACATATTCAGAATCGGCGTCTTTACCCAGTAATCTTCTCAGTACGTTAGGGTTCAAGTCTTTAGGCTGCGGGCTAGGATAGTACTCGGGTTCGGTAATAATAGCATTCTTTGGGCCAGTGGTTTCTCTATTGGCTGGTATTAGTCTATCGAAACTTGTTTTTGATTTTAAAATGTCATCCGCAGATTGGCATGAAACGCTAGCGAATACTAACCACCACATAACGACTTGGTAGAGCGTCTTCCTTGAAATGTTGCTGGCCGTCATCTTCAGTTTCATCTTCGGATTCCAAAGGCTTGACTTTCTCACTACAAAACCACTATAAGTACCTCAGCGATGATTTGAACCTTGTACGCTGTTCTGCGTAGCTAGTTGGCCGTTCAATTGGGATGATAACTTTAAGAAGCGATCACTTCAACTTGTGTCAAGACTAAACTGTTGCAGTGTTAGGTTCAATTAATGGTCTGCACTCCTCCAGTATCTGTTCTGTGTCTGTATGTCCGTCAGCAATCTTATCTGGAGACGTAGATTACAACATCAGAGGACGTTACCTTTTAGAACAATGTCAATATCTTCTAGATTACACATTTCCCGTCAGTTCCAGTACTGTTTGTGTTTAAGCGCCGCGCGTCTAGACCTCCGTAGAGCACATTTGACATTAGTGTAAGCTGTTTGAATTAAAACACATACTGGAGAGCTTTAACTTATCAGAACCTGAAAATTGGTTTAGTTAAGTAGAGCTTTCAAGCAGGATTTGAACTCAAATGCAAAGGGCTTGGCGAATTTGTGTGGCTTGAGAAATTTGTGAAAAACTAAACGGTTTATGGAAGCAGAAGGTTTGCAGGCAACAAACAGGTTAGAGAAACCTTAATCCCAAAGCGCTCTAAAGGTAATCATATGGGTGTTTAGCTCTTTCACCAAGATAATCAGATATTTGAGTTCCGACTCGTTTATTTTTGTCATTCAGTCGTTTGAGTGAAATGTTTTTTCTTTGAACGTTTGAGATAAGAGTGTTGTTTGAACTGTAATCTCTTTATAGATGTTAAGTACTTCTTTCCTTTTCTTTTTTGCTAACATTTTCTTTGGCTTCGGGAGTGTAGTATTACTGGTTTATCAATTTTCTATCATAATCCAATCGTGCGAACATCTGGCCTTCTTGACCAATGATCACCTAATTGAGTATAATGTACCTATTTATGTTCAACTTTACTGCTATTAACAACATATTAACCACAGTAGTTACGATATAAACTTCTAAACGTCGGCAATAAACGCACAGCAGCCTATCTTGAGTAAAACTAACTAGGAATTTGTGGATTTTTTCCCCTTTCATGTCAAGTTGTATGGATTTGTTTTAAGTAATGGTAGCCTTTGGAGTGATCCGCCTGGTTGATAATACGGTAATTATAGCTTAATTGACAAGGGAATTCTCGTGTTTATTTGTCGGCACGAGACCCCAGGACGCGTGGCTCCTGCAGGTAAACATGGCTTACGTGTGTTGGCGATTCTTATCAGCTTTTTTACCTGCTTTAAAACACGATATATTTCTCGATTTGTACCATGAATCTGGTCGTTATACTCAATTCTGAACAGTTCGGGTGCCATTTGATATTTTGGGGATTCAGATGTCGACCAAATGCTTGATAGCATCTCGCTATCTTGGAGCTGAACTATTGTTTATAATATCAACATAATCCATCATTTGGATAATCCCTCTTACCTGCTCTTTTCTTTGAATGTAATCCTCTTCAAACTCCCTGTATTCATAGTGCTTTCTGGCTATACTCCTACGCACCATGAGCACACGACAGCTCAGCAAATTCTAACAACGTTCTTCTATTCCAACACATCTTACTACACAATGCCTTCGACCCAAGGAGCCCAGGTACGATTTTTTATTAAATGGCAAAAAATTCCAAGCCTATTTGGTGGAATTATCCAATTATCATCGATCAATGTGGGTGGTAGCTGTCCTGTTTCAGCACAGGAATTCTTGTATGTGTGCCAGATTACTTCTTTTTACCATGGCTTAGATATTATTTCAGCCCTCCTTGATTGCTTTCTTCACTATTGAATCATTAAAGGTATTAGACTCCACTTGAGTAGCATATGGTTGGAACATGGAGAGGTTTCTACGCTGCAAGGGATTTATGTTCCTATTCTAACAAGAGTTACTCAGTCAACACTCAATCGCTTTGGTTCAAATTCTGTAGTTGTATTTCAAGGGTGTGGTCCCGGGTCCTGTGACCTGATAAAACCGATGATCGAAATTATAAAACATATATGATCAGTTGATTTCAATGTCGGAAGAATGTTTCATACTACAAAAGAACTTGGGGAAATAATTCATTAAAAAACGAGGCAGAAATTATACGATCGTATATTTTTGTCGGATGCCACATGTGAGTAGAGTTGGTTAGATGTGTTGTTCTCTTCCTTGGCACGAGGGTTTTTCTCCGGGTTCTCCGGTTTTCCTCTCTCCGTAAAAATCAACACGTGAGCTGAGAGTTGTATGCTTAAAACAGTTAATGTAGTGGAAGTGTGTGTGAGTGATAGTGACCCCGATTAGTGCGAATAGCACTAGAACGACTAAGGCACTTTAATAAAGAGGTTAGATTTTTTTTGTTGTTGTTGTTGTTTTTTGATTTTTTGGTGCTAACCTGCGAAGTGGTCCTTCCGATAGACCCAGTGAAGTGGCTTCCTGACATTTAAATGGCTTAATCAAGTCGTGCTCTAACCTAAGCAAGCTCGCAGAAGAGGTTAGAAATGCGTATGAGGCCTTTGAAATACGCCGTGCTCATCGGTGGAACATAAACTGTCAGCGCCGAACTGATTGGTTGGAATCATGACCGGCGGAATTTTTATTCATTTCTGAGGTACTAATAGCTAGGCTGCTTTTTAAGGTTTTTGTTATAAAACTTTAATGACTACAGTGATCTTTTAGCTGGCGGCTGTTCTCCTTGAGAGAAAGCTACTTGAGTAAGAAATAGAGAGGAGGAAAAATTACTTTGAAAAAACTAGTGAAAGCACATTTTTCTCATTCTTAGACCTAAATGCCGAGAAAGACTAAACTATGAACCGTAGAAAGCCAGCTTGATTTTGACAAGAACACAAATATAGTAGGAAAACTCTAGAAGAAGAACTCTAAGCGGTAGAATCGACTACGCTTTTGAGAACGAAAACTAAACACCTGAGTGGGACTTAGGAGCTATTCATTGCCTATTGAAGTATAGCTAACTATCACGGCATCAAGCCATGGCCCGTACTGTAGGTAACCGCCTGATTCAGTGATTCATTGCACCACATTTGAAACAAAATGTTGTACTCACCTCACATTGAAGGGTCGATCCGCGATGCGTATCTTATTCCGGCAGTGCGGGGTCTAGCTTTTTATGCCTTTTTACTGCCACTATTAATAGCGCTACTCTCACGGCATACGAATAGGTCTTTACCACGGGAAAGCCCTCGCTGTAAGGAGCGACGATACGAAAAGAAATTCTCTCTCTATCGAACTCGTAAGATTAATGCACCAAAAACACAATAATTTAGGATAACTTGAGCACAGCTACTGGCTGCGATACAGCAGTAATTAGTAAATTTTCTGTTTTAATTAAACATTTATAACTATTTTAGGTTGCGTGTGTGTATGGTTGTTTCAAACGTCAGCTTTGTTTTAGCGTATGTTATTGTATCTTAAGGTCCTTGAAGATCTTCACTCTTTGTTGATGTATCTTTCTCAACAGATTACAAAAATAAATTCTCTAATGTGAATTCCTCGAGACGTCTAAATCCCTGTCAGTGTGCTATCTGTTCTATATCTGATATTCTTTCCGCTTCTAAAAGAAAGTCATAACAATAACCAAGATACTTTCATGCTCTCTTGCAATAACATACTATGGATTGTACACGATAAACCGTTGCGACAATAGAATTGAAAGCGCGCGCTCACGTGACAGATATTCTTACTCTGCATGCGTGTTGAAAATCGTACGCACGTTCTGTGAGAAAAGCTTATAAATGCGTAAAATTACTGCAATATGGAGAGTTGTTTTATTTTTTCTTTGTTATTTTAGTTGATATTTAGAGTTTATCAATTTGTTTTCTCTGGAAAAGAATCAGTGTTAACAAAATGTCTCCGTACATGCGCAGTGGAGACGCTGAGAGGGAAAAAATAAAAGATAAAATAAAATAAACAAAGAGAAGAAGAAAAAGAAGAAGAGGAGCTCTATTTTAAAAGCATTTCTGAATATTTAATAGTGTTTAAATTATTCAAAGTGGTTTTATATTTGCTCTAACCCTGGATTATGATATATTAAGAAATCGAAAGTACTATCGAAAATGCCATTCCATCAGAAGACGCCTTTTGCTTTGATGAGTTTAGGGACTGTGAAATAATTATCGGGGGGTTCTGAAATAAGCACAATAGGGCTTAATTTTAACTTAATCCTCCCTGTACAGAGGCTAAAGTAAGACCCCCATTTCCATCGAGTGACTTGACGCAACTGGAAGGTTGTTCAAACCTATCAGATACAAAACACTGAATTTTACCTTAAAAAAAAAAAAAAAAAAATTCAACTTTGACTCATCCCGTCCATCCATTGAATAACGTAGATGTTGTTCCCCCTGGTATAAGACTTTACACTCTGCCCTCGCCCCCCCCCCCCCATAATTATTGCACAATCCCTTATTGATACTAGTTGTATCGGCACTTACTCGAAAAGAATCCCACTTCAAGATGGTCTGAAAACCAACAGGGAGAAAACGATTGAGATACGGGAGGATACATCCTCAGGAAACCAGGAGTAAAATTATGTCGCTCGATTCCCGCTTCCAGGAAAAAATACCCCTGGGAAAGAAGTCTGTTAGAGCTTGTTCCGGAAGTCGAACTTCATCTCTTTAAGTATTCTGATTGGTTGACCCGCTGGGGTCGACCAATCAGTATCAGGTATAGTTAAATAAAAAAAAAACCGCTTAATGTCTGCTCTCTGATTGGTTGGATTTTTTAAACCACCATTTGAATTTCGACTTCCGGAACAAGCTCCAACAGACTTTTTTTCTGGTGGGTTCCTGAGTATGGGGAGCTTAATGAAAGAATTAAAAGAGATGGAATAGAAGAAGAAGTTTTATAAATTCCAAGTAAAAGTGACCACGTTTAGGGGACAAAATAAGTTAATTAATTTTTGAATTAAAATTTCCACGTCATTTTTGAATTAATATTTCCACGTCTTTCCTTACTGGTTTGTGACAAGTAAAACTTTAATTCCTTCCTGTATCTCGAGCACTAGTAAATTACGAATATGAGGTCATACTGATGTCATTGAGCCGATGCCACAGGCAAAATATAGTCCGGTAGTGAATTAGAGGATCATGATTAGCTCGAAATGCTTATCTCTTGCAAAACGGCCTCAAAAATTCCCAAAAAGGAAGAGGGTAAATATAAAGGACTGCCAATTTATCTATTTACGCATTAGGAACTGCGCAAAAATATAGTTTGGGCTTGCTGTGCTCTGCTGTATCCAGCTCGCAATGCAAAGTGATTTTAGAATGGAATACTGCTGCTTTGAATACTATAGAACACTGCAAGGTGTAGCATCTGTTGTTTGTAATTGTTGACGTCGTATCAAACCAATGGAGTTGCCGGTTTACCGGCAATTATCAGTCATCAGGACCATAGAGAAACAAGGTAAGCTGAAATGCCTGGTCGCACACCCTTATACAAGAGACAGGGGAAAAAACCCTGACTCGATAGGGATTCGAACCCACGATCCCTGGGAACATATTCAGTGCTCTACCAACGTTAACTGAGCTACTGAGTCTGATAGAGTGGTCGTGGATATTGGTGCTATAAGAAACGGCATTGAATGACTAGATTTATGAAAGCCGCTTGGCACTCGATGATGAAACATAGAGAAACAACGTATATGCTGAAGTGCCTGGTCATCGGGACCTCTTAGCTTTAATGATTATTTATATAAACTAATTGCCTAGTCATATATCATATATATTAAAAACTTTGCTTATCTGGCTTAGAAAGGGTTTTCCTCCCTTCAGTAGTTCAATAAACACGTGCAAGGTTTATCTTGTTAGTCGATTCAAGCATGAGGCGGCTGTGTCGTGTAGAGGGTGAATCTTCTTGTCAGCCCCTCAGGCCAAAACTACACTACACTGAAAGTACTTAGTTATCACCGAACAACGAACGACTAGATCTTGGTACACGAATCGCTCGTTTTTAATATCAAAATGTTTAAAAAATACTTTAAAAAACTTAGTTATATAAGCCCCAAGCGGTTGATCGGATGGGAGTTTCACTTATAGCATTAACAAACGCTTTTTGAAGACACGAGGCAATACGCTACAAAAGGCAACAATAGTTTAGTAAATAAAAAAAAAAGATATGAGACAGTCTTGCTTCATAGATATCCTTAGGTTTACTCACCGCATCTCTGATCTCAAACTCCTCTCTTGAAATATCAGTCCTGTGGTATGTTGTAGCTTTGTAAGAGACCTCAACTAGTCATTTGAATATCAACATCTATGTTCAACACCCAAAGCTAGACCTCCAAACTAATTAAAATCGTGTGCTGTTGTCAATAAACGTTGTTAACCGCTTTCAACAGTTTCCTTTAGACAGATGTTAGTGATAGGTCTTACTATTGTCACATTAACATACGACACACTTATCCAATCTGATAATCCTCGTTTTTTTTTTTTATGAATCACTATTCCTTCTGCCGCTATGGAATGAGTCATTCGTGGCTTAAACCAGCTACTGCAGCGTACATTGTAGACTACCTTGACCAAAGTTTGATTTTTGAGTATAACTTGGCCCAAACTTGTTGGCGGCTTCCAAACTTCTCAGTCACTTTTCAGATTTTTTTTGAGGGTGGTTTCACCGAAAGAGTCAACAAAAGGCTTTCTTTTTCTCATTCCTAATTTTTTTGAAAATCATTCCGTTTTGTGTGGTCATTAATTTTTGTTTTTGTTCTTAGTTTTCAACAGTATTTTTCTAATAGTTGGTGTCTTTCCTCTCGAAGTACAATATTTCGGTACAGCAAGACAGGCAAAGACGCAGAGTTTTCATTTTATCCACCCTAGAAAAAAAGTAACTGGGAAAGAACTGCATCTCTCTTAAGAATGACACGAATTCATTGATATTGTTTCTTTGAAATATTAATTGGCACTAAAAAATTAAGACCATTTTTTCCCACCATTTTTAGAAGCAAATTCCAAAGGGCATTCCAAGGCAAAGAAAACTGAAATTTCATTTGGATAAATGTGTCAACCATGCAAAGAGAGATGTTCAGTCTTGTGATCTTCGGAAAATGATAGGAAACTAACAAGAACACTGAATCAATCTGGATTAATACTGAATAAGATATTTCATCTAAAGGAGTTATTTTCCTTCTCCAGACTAGTTCAGTTCAGTACTGGTGGTTTATCTGTTGTCTAGGGATTTTCTCGTAAAAACTTGCATGGGTTGCGTTCTCTAACCGTTGCTGGGCCTAGCTGATCTTTCATGTCAACAAATTTGAGGTTCGTGTTGTAATCTCAAAACGGTTTATTGTTTAACTACATCAAAGAGAAGAGACACTTGGATCAAGAGAACCAACAAATTATTTTCTGAGATAAACGTTATTCTAGACAGGGACTGAATTTGGAAAAACTGAAGTTCCTTTGAGTCATGAATATGACCTTGCCTCAGTTCTTGCAAATCTGAGTCACGTGTACATTTCCCGCGGTTTGAAGTGCCATGCAACCGGCCTGAACTAAACGACCAGCATACAATACTAAACTGATGAAAATCTAGTCAGTCTAGAGCTGTTTTCTATTCTATTAAAAATAAAAAAAAATTTAAAAAAAAAACCCAAAAAACCCCAGCTGAATGGATGGATATGTGATATAATGAGGGTTTTTTTTAAACATCTGTAGCCATCTTCTAATTCAAGCAATGACAGCTGGCCTCAGGGCAAGACATTCGATGAACTTAATGAGCAACTGATATGGCTTTCTTGTCCGTTGATCGATAGACCACTGTTAAACAAACGACTCTCTTACGTGTAGCCCTGTGTCGTACAATAAACAATAAGTTGTCAGTCTGAGGAGATTGCTCTTGCTATTCAAGTACAGGAGCACACGTGGGATTGTATTTAACGAGTTTTGAGGATTAAGTCCGTTATGACCTCCGGTTAGTACGAGCACGAATATCTCAAGTATGAACGAAATCAACCTGTTTCTAATCAAAATGCAATACCCAGGAACTCGATAAACTTCCAAACACTGAGAGTTTTACGAGTCAGGACATCCTCGATAGGCGACGATCGCGATAACAGGGGGTTCCCGTTTGAGTGACCACACGTCTACTGCTGCGTTCTGTTTAGTTTAATCAGTGAAATGCTTGCGCGATGTGGTTTAGTACAAGAAAAGTATAAAAGTCATCGAGCTGGTTCAGCTTTTGGTCGGGTTTTCTTTAAAAAAACCTGTTTTTTTTAAGTTGTTGTCATTTGCGGTTGTTGTTGGGTGGTATTTGTTGTTGTTGTGTCGCCTCTCACCACTGTGAGTCCAACGGGTCGGGTCACTGGTTCAAACCCTCAGCTGCAGATGCCACATGTGAATAGAGTTTGTTAGATGTGTTGTTCTCTCCCTTGCCACGAGGGTTTTTCTCCGTAAAAATCAACATGTGAGCTGAGTGTTGTGTGGTGCCATATTGAATTAATGTTGTTGTAGTGGTAGTAGTTTTGTTTTCTTGTTGGATCAGTTGTGTGCTTGTATTTATTTTTGTGGATATTACGTAATGGTCGCAAAACGCCGACTGACGACTAGCGGGCACAGCATTGATAAAGGTTGTCTTTATCATCACTATAAGCTTGATCATCAAATTCTCTCGCACTAAACTCCAAACTGGGAATCAAAAAAACCTCTTTTCATCGTATCTAGCTATTGTTCTTGCGTTCTCCCCCAGATCGAGCCGATAAGTACAACTGAAACATTTGCCTCTTGCTTTGCTTAATCTTGTCGGTATTTTACACAACAATAGAATATTACATCCAGTCACTCACTGCTATGGGCTCTCAATGCTCACCAGAGCCCAGTTTATTAAATGAGCGAGCCATCACTGACTTGACCTACTGTACTGAATTAACCGCGACATCCAACGATCCAATCACAATGCACAGGATTGACTCATCCAATCACAATGCACAGGATTGACTCATCCAATCATGGGTCTCTTCGCTTCGGCCTAACAACGCGGTAACAGAGCATGTCTGTGCAAGTTTTAGGGTCTCGGAAATTCTGTTCCTATGCACTGTAGGAAAAGAAGCTATGAACCTTGCTTTTGGTGTACAATAGTCTCCTAACACGAATAATGGTAGACAAGGTTAAAGGAGCGATGGAAAATTAATGAAGCACTTCTGTAGTAAATTTAAAATCAAATTCAAGCTAATCCGATGACAAACGAAGTAAAACCGGCTGTCAAAGACATCAGCCACCCTGTCTCTTTTGACTGCAAAATAAGAACAAACTCACCAGGCAACTGAGACGAACGTTCTTCGGCCGTTTGTTTTGTACGTATATACCAGGCGGTAGTGCTGACGGACCTCAAGAAATCCCGGGATAAGAGATGGAAGTTTTCTAAATTATGCAAGGGACAAGAGACCTAGAGGAAGATAATAATCTGAGTGGACTATACTTAAAACATACTGATTCTAAAAACTTGGACATTTTTGGGGGTGTTTACCTTTTTAGATTTTTGCAGAATGTAAACTAGGTGATGAAAGAAAGAAAACAGCCAGTCGTTGCACCGCGGTTACCGCTGGTGATATGACATAATATTTTTTGATTGTATCAAACAAGTTCGCATGATAAACAAACATTTATCACGTGACCAGGTATTAATTTCGTCATTCGTCACGTGATCTAGTGTTTAAATTTGTGACGCTGCTAACCTC
>JAAAQI020083338.1:0-16792 GCA_011800005.2 Stichodactyla mertensii | reverse complement strand
ACCCGGAGAAAAACCCTCGAAGCACAGGAGAGAACCAACAAACAACTCTACTCACATACGACACCGAGCACAGCGTGACTCGAACCCGGGTCGCATTGGTGAGAGGCGAGCGCTCTCACCGCTACAGCACCCGTTGCTTCCCTTTAAGTCTCCTTCAGTGTATTTGAAGGAGACTTCGGAAATCAAACAGAAAAGGAAGAGCGTTTTGTCAAATGTGGATTAGAATACGAAGAAAGATGTAACTGGTCATTCAAATAGGATATCTGAATAACAGAACTTTCTTATTCTTATTTAGACGTATTTCCTCAAAACTACGATCAGTTTTCAATGTTTTTTCGTCCTTCACCTCGCTGGCGCACGCAAATGCTAATGAATTCTGGGGAACTATGGAAAGGTACATATTCATTTTCTTCCTTCCTTTCTTCCTTCCCCGCTTCATTCGTTCGTTCGTTCATTCATTCCTTCATTTATTTATATACTCCTTTATTCATTCTGCTATCTAATTATAGCACCACTAACCAACCAACCATTCAACCCACCCACCCACCAACCAATCAATCAATCAATCAATCAATCGATCGATCGATTAACTTTCAGCTCACATGTTGATTTTGGAAAAGAGGAAGAATCCCCTTTAGGGAATAGTAGAATAATATTAGAATAATAGTAGTAAGAACACCTATATTTAATGCAAATGAGGCAAAAACACTTCTGGAATATTGATCATATAAGAAAACACTTATCGGTGATAATAGTGAGGAAAAATAGTAACCTTGTGGTATGAAACGCCGCGGAGTATGTCTTGATGACAGTTATAATATGAAAAGCAGATTTTCCTAAGGAAAATCAGGATAAAGGGAATTAGTGTTTAGTAAGCCAAATTAAATTTGGTCATTATCGATACTGATGAAAAGATGTAACTGATAACATCATGTACTTATTATCTGGTAATTCTGAACACAACAACATCTGCTGTTTTGCTAAAATATTTATATTAGGTCGCTGTTACAATGATTGACGCCACAAATATTTCTGCTGAGCTAGCACTCACAATTTCGTTTAAGAGCTAAATTTCTTTATGCCGGCAACATAAATATTGTAAATTACTTTAGTTGTTATGTGAATATTGTTCTGTTAAATTAAGTCTATATGCTTGTTCTGTTCTGTTAAATTGTGTTCTGTTAAATTAAGTCTATAAGCTTCCTCATGAAGAAGTTTTGGTTAAGACGTTGAGAAAAACTCCAGAAAAAAAGCTAAAATAACAATTTTGTGAAATAAAAAAGTGACGTTTGAATGGAGAACGGAACAAGCCTTCTCTCTTCTCTTCTAAAGAGTATTTCGTAAAGGATTTCTTAAGAAAAACGTCTCTGAGTGCTTGTAAATCCTGTCGCTTCGAGCTCATTTTAGGATTTCTCCTTTACAAAACCCGAGAATTCTAACGACTGCAATGCTGTTTTGCGGCAATAAATCTTCAAAACATTTACTAAATATTTTTTAATGACTACATTATAAAGCCCTGTTAAATATTGGTAAAGAAAGCTAAATTAAAAAGTCGCAAATTTTTCACCGAGTTTCGTTCAAGGCGAAAGGGACAACTTTCTAATAAATTTATTTTGACTGTTTTCATTTCAAACATTTCATCTCTAAACAGACAACAAAATTCAAACTTTTCTCAACTTAAAACGACTATGTTACATAGATTAAAATGGAAAAGGTGTTCTCTGCTCTTTTAAGCTTCCTTACGATCTTTTTCCGGCAACAAACGTGTTTAAAATCCCAAATTTAGTGAAAAAACTCGAATAATTTTCTTACTGTTCGGTTCACTAGCAGGCAAGATGGATACCATCAGTGTGCTATTTTCTCCATCAATCAAATCTCGAGAGCCAATCACTTGCCGTTATTACCTTGTATTGATGGCTCGCTCACGAAAACGTTTTCTCCCATCCCTCCCTCCCTCCCTCCCTCCATCCCTTCATCCCTCCATCCATTAATTCATTCTCTTGCGCGAGGACGGTTTTTCCATTTTGCCAGAACTAATCAATGACTGATAAGAGTGAAACATCAAAAGTTTGTAATTATTGCTTCCGAAAAATAAGCGCGTGATTAAGTCTTCGCTTCACTCACAAGCGTGTTTAACCAGGTGTTTTTAAACAGAAACATTTTTAATTTTTGCTTTGAGTTGAACGTGTCGCTGTTAAGTTGAATGTCAAATGTTGCTAGGTGGTAATTACCGCGTTCAGAAGTTCTCACGGTACGCTGCAATGCAAGTCTTGCAAAATGTCGCCAGTTTAAAATATCAAACCAAAGTATTTAATGATTACAATACCAGCAAGAGGGTTAACCATCCTTTATCACAGAAAAAGAAATGCTTGATTTATCGTACGAAGAATTAAAAGGAAAAAAAAATTAAAAAAAGAAAAGAAAAGTAAATTTCCATTGACCATGTGACTCTTACGTCACTGCCAGGTGTAGACCTGGCATCAGTCTAGGCACTCACATTGTGAGTGGCTGTGCAATTGATGGTTTTCAACCATTCCCAAGAGGATCAAAAGACAAAAGAAATGGCGGCCATGCTGGTCGAACAAAAGGACCTTATGAGAAGTCTTTTGTTAAAATCCACCAGATGACGTAACGTGAAAACGAAGAATAGTGCATTAATTAAATGAAAGAATTAACATTTACAATAGATTCGTCCCAATCCCTTGGGTTTCCCACAGTCACGTTTTTTATTACAAAATCAACGACAGAGGTGTATTACAAATTACGACACCTTTTTATTACAAATTACGACAAGTTTATTACAAATCACGACTACTTTATTACAAATCACGAAAGGTATTACAAATCACGACGATTATTACAAATCACGACAGTGCAGTCCCTAGCCAAAAGCGCCTTTGTGAGAGAGGGAAACTTCTTAATATTGCGCGCGCCATGTGAATTACCGGTTGGGCTATTTTTAAAAACCGGATGCAGTTAACTTTCGCATTACCCTACTCCCCTGCGTCAAAAATTATGGCGTTTTCTTCATGAGAAAAAAGTTAAGTTAACTGCATCCGGTTTTTAAAAATAGCCCAACCGGGAATTCACATGGTACACGCAATAGTAAGAAGTTTCCTTCTCTTATTTATGCTCTCTTGCCCTAGCCCAATACTACTAAAACCAGATACCTTGCCACATTGCAACAATGACGTCTTTGTGATTCACAAAAGACGCGTCGATGAAGTTCGTGTAGTTGGTATGAACTATTTGTTTAAATTTTTTTGGGGAAAAAAGGCTTAATAATACCATTGAAAGCGCTTTTGGTTATGCTGGAAATATTCCAACCCATCAAGATGCTTTCTTGTGGAGGCAAGAGTTCTTTTCAATCAGCCTTAAGTCAAGTCATAGGATTACTGACTTGGAAAATACTGATCTGTACGTTAGCCCAGACACACATGAACATATCCTCAAAACCTGAGAATAGCTTGCAATTCTTAACACCGGTAAGATTGAATTTTGTACCTACACTGTAATAAATTTTAGGGAGTTAGTTTTACTTCTTCGATGGAGTAGAATTTACTCTACTAGAAGGAGCACTTTTAGAAAAAAAAGAACAACTCCCAAAACAGAGTAAAAATTATCCCCTGAAAACTCGAGTGAGTCGAATTGGCCCCTTTTTCAGAGTAATGGAAAATGGAAGTTGAAATACTTCTCGGAGAGTGCTTGTATAGACATTACTCCTTTGAGTTATTACTCCATATAACAAACGCGCATGCTGTGAAATACACCACTTTGCTAATACTCGGGCCGTGTACTCCAGACCACTCGGGGGGCAAACGGCACCGTAAGACACAGACAGCCCAAGAAATGCCTTTGAGATGTCCGTACCTGCGTACGGATTTCATAGAAATAAAATAAATAAATAAATAAATAAATAAATAAATAAATAAATAAATAAATAAATAAAATAAAAAATTGATTGAGACTTGTATTTTACATTTTATTTTTTTTAATTTCCCCTATTAAAACCATATGTAGATATGGGCTTCTCAAAAGCATTCCTTTGGCTGCCTGTGCCTTATGTTGCCGCGTTTGCCCCCTGAGTGGTCTGGAACTACACGGCCCGAGTATTAGCAAAATGGTGTATTGGCTGGCTAATGACCTTTACCCTAGGCTCGGTTTCCCAGCCGTCGGGGTGCACGGAAATCCGACGGCTGGGAAACCTAGCCTACCCTCACCCTGAAATATCGAAAAATATTTTGTAAAAAATGGCAATAGATAGACAAACTAGCAATACCACTCGTGCTGCTAAACCTACTTTTCTTGTGCAGTACATCGTCCTTCGTTTTTTAAAGTTTGTTGAAGACTAAGTTAACATGCATTAACATTATTCAAATTGTTGTCAATGTAAACGCAACCGGAAAAGGCATTTATACGACTTTATTTACTCTTAAAAACCTTCACAAATGCAAAATCAATAATGACCTAAATTAAAAATAAAACTCAAGGAAAAGACATTTGTAAGCTTTCTAAACAGTTTGTAACCACCATCAAAACTTATGTCTCGAGCTACATTACATTAATACGTTTTCTATTCATGTCAATGTAAATGCCTACTGGTTTTGAAAACTTGAATATCCCAAATTAATGAACCAAATGCATCTTGAGACCTGAGAAAAAAATCTTGGAAAAACCAGTGCTCGGAATACTTGAAAAACGTTGAGAAAAAAAAAAAAGGTTGATGTCGACGACGGACAACAAAGAGACTGCTGATCTTATGTTGATGTGATTAGTCGAAACTTGACAGCTTGACAAAGATCTCGTTTTCTATTGGCTGTAACGACGAAAAGCCAGTAAAGTACACGTGAGAAGAAAGTTTAAAGTTTTTCAGGCCATCGAGAGGAACTTAGTTTACAACTGACAAAAACAGACCGCTTAAATAACGCTTTCATGTCTTTAGGAACAAATTAAAAGATCGGAACTAAGTGTAACGCAAAGAACCACGTCAAGTTAAAAGTCGTTGGATATATCAGACACACTGGAGAAAAGATCGTCTAGAAAGAGGAAAATGGAGCCGTTCAAGTGACGAAGTCACCTGTGGTTTTTGAAAGTTAACCTGAAGGAAGGAGACTTTGCAGTTTAGGATTTGAAAGTTGATGAAGAATTTCCTCAGGTTTTATTATTCATCAAAATCCTACCAGGGGATAACCTGCATGAGGACAATTTATTCAGTTCTGGCTTTGGACACGCATTATTTTTCCGAGGACAAGATTCATCAGACTTGAGTAGTCTGGGCGTCTGTTTTGAAGTTGAAAAGCTCTTTCAGCACCACTTAGGTAAACTAGCAAACGATAATTAATTGTGTTGGCATTTCTTTTGTAAACGATATGATTAGAACTTTAAATCTTCCCTCGAAGTCAGTTCTAGTGGACGTTGAAAAAGTTAAACCTATAAGCTTATTTGTTGTAAGAATTTGATTTTTTTATTAAAATCTTTGGTTAAAATTACTCTTTACAGGGAGTCATCCTATAGAGGAATTATTTTAACTCCAAAAAGAGAGTCATTCTGTCATCGTTGTTTTAACTCCACTTTTGGAGAAAATTTAACTCCTTAAAATTTACGGTGTAGCTTTTTAACTAAACGTAATTTTAGTATAAGAATTTTAAAAGCATCGATCCACATTGAATGATATTTTAATAGTACTGAATGAAGAACATATGGAACTATATAAAAAACATATATGATCGAAAAACGCATGTAGCGCAATTAGTCAACTGAAACAGTTTACCAAATGACACAATAGACCTAATTCGCTTGGGCGTAATGTTTTCCCAATTCAGACCTCTGGGGAATACGATTCTTTGTTTGAGGGTTATCGATATTAATGTATCTTCTCAAGCGTTACTGTTAAAGAAAGAAAAAAGTCCTAAAGGAATGACACGTGACCTGTATTGGGAAAACAAATACGCCCAAGAGAATAAGGTCTATTAAAAAAGGCATTTTAATTCTTTTATCTCTGGCTATTGCAGTGCCGTAGCCACAATTTCATGAGTGGTCCGGTTTAAAAGTCTCGAAAATTATTAACACTTGTTGTTTCTATAAGTGGTCAGGTTGAAACTGGACCAACCGTACTGGCAGTTTTGTTCTTTGATAAGCAACATCTGATAAATTAGGCAATCGAGTTTTGTATGACATTTCTTGAGGATGCTGAAGTGTGATGAGATCTTCTGCGTTTTACATCCACTTTCAGCGTTCACTTTCACATTACCTCTTTTCGTTACTGTAAGGAGTATTACTGGAGTTAACTTCAGGGGCGTGCGCAGAGTTCGTCTAAGGGGGGGTTCCAGAATAATATACCAGTCTTCTGTGATAAGAAACCGTGTTAAAAATGCTTAAAAATTGACATTTTTTCCAAGAAAAGGGGGGTTCCGGAACCCTTGGAACCCTCCCTGCGCACGCCCCTGAACTTGCGATGGACTAACAACACCATCCAGCGGGGTTAGGGGTACTCTTAGCCGCTTCCGAAATTGAAGAGTTAATCTCCTGCTTAAGGGGACTGAGGGGGCTTTTTATTCCACGGTGTTCAGCTTCCCTATAAAATATCATATTATATGCATCTTTATACACTGACGCAGCTCATACTAATTGACTCGCTAGATGTCTTCAGTATACCCTACCTAAAACCCAAACCCATCATATTCAATTAAACATATTATCAACCCGCAACTTTTACTTGGAATGGATAAGACGTTTGTTTTTCCTCTGTTTCTTGGAAACTCAAGATCATCACTCATTTCCTGGAATTTGACAGAGTTGAGCCAACCGTGTGCCACAGGTAACCCAATACACACTCTACGTCTAAAAGTTTAATTTGTATATGAATGAATGAGAAAGCGAACTAGAAAGCAATAATGCAAGCTAAGCAAGTTCAGCCGGCGTTTTTGAAAAACAAAGGCAAACTGTACGAGAAATGTGCTAAAAATAACAGAACAAAATATTAATAGCCAGCATTACTGACTGGTCAGCGCGCTTTCCATGATATGTCAAAGCACAAACTTCCAAGAATAAATGACACCAAAAACAAATTGAACTTTAAGGGTTTTTTTTTTTTTTTTTTTTTTAGGTTTTTAAATAAGCGCGTGATTGCTAAGCCGGTCCTTTCCTGCTCTCTGAACCAACCAATAGAGTGAAGACACATCACAACCTGATAACTGAGTGGTTCACAAAGTCTTCGCTTCACTTGCAAGCGTGTTTAACCAGGTGTGTACGTCCACTACTTTCAGAAGTGTAAATGAAATGGCTGAAACCAGTCAAAAGGCAGGCCTGTTATTTATTTCTAAATTCTTGTACAATCCTCAAGACCCGCGCTGGTGCTATCTGGGGTGGGATAGAAACTTAGGAACTGTTTGTAGTGGAGCTCCCGCGCGGGCCGAAGGCCCGCGCGAGCGGAGCCCCATACTTTAGATAAAATGGTAACCCATCGAGTTGATTTTTCATGACTTAAGTATACGTCACTTCCATCCGTCCGTACATACGTACGTACGTACGTCCGTGCCCATCGCGATGCTGATTGTCTGATTGCTCTTTGGCGGGAAGTTGACGCTTGTTGACATCCGAGCAGTTTTTGCTTTTGAGAACTTTTACCGTAAAATATTTACTGTTTCAGACCAAGTAGAAAACATTATCTAAGAGAAAATCCACCGATTTTAGGACAGACCAAGAACTAATGAGCCACAAACCACTCTTTTCAAGGAAATTTACAGCCTTTTCAACAAGTACACTATTCTGGGGCCCTGCATTGTCGATTCGAAAAGGCTGAATTGTCTTTGTATACTTTTGATGATAACTTCTGTAGGAAAAAATCTTTAGCTGAACTAAAATATGAAAAGAATGCCCATAAACTTAGAGTATTCGCCATTGATTTACCAGTGAGTTTCTTGTCTACTGTGGGATGAAAAAATGAGATTTTAGTAAGCTCTTTTGAAATATTGGTTTCGATCGGCGCGAGTAAAAGAATTCTGAAGAAAAACGCAAATGACGATTCTGAGAATAAAACGCATTTTTTGACATCTTTCCAGCCTGTATTTATATCTAACACTTATTGCTGAAGCTGTAAACTTGTTTTGAAAAGCTTTTAAACTAAAAACTAGGAAAGGGAAGGAATCTTTACTTATCGTGTAGAAAGCGAGCGAACCTCTTCAAATCATGCACCGAGTAATATTTGTCGTTTGAAAACAAACTAGTAAGCATTAAAGTGCTCTTTAACTTATGTACAGACACTGCTAAAGGTTTTTAGACAAATAGTTTTTGATGTTGTTTTGTTTTTGATATTTTTCCGTGCGATGAAAAAACGAGCGAGGCCTCACTTGAAATCATGGCTGAGAAACCGTCGTTAAAGCATCAGAATAATCTTAAAAAACTTCAACAAAATGAAATAATGCGGGTTTTTTTTAAATTCCTAAACCAGTATTGCCCTTTCATGTGCCCAGAAATCTTTATAAAAAGTAAAAATTATTGTTTAAATGCTACTGGAGAAAGGTTTTAATACCAAAGCGGAATGGAGATTTGCGAGCGTCTTTACCGTCAAGTTGAAAATTATAACTTAAATTAAAACTTATTCAAGTCCGTTTACTAGAATTGAAAATTCGCTGTCCTCACTTGTTAGTATTGGTATCTGTATTCTTCATCAAAGTATGAACAGACTGACTTAATTTTGAATAATCTTCTAGTTTTGTTGCAAGTTAACTTAATTTTCAAAGAATATCCGCGTCGTTTCCTCGCTCGCTTGCCTGAACTATTTTGGCTTGTTTTCATGGAGGTTTTCCGCCAGAATCCACATATTCATCTTGACCCAAGCTTAGTAATATTCCTAGCTTCTAACTTTATTTTATATGCAAAGTGATTAGAATCAGACAGGTGTAACTAAATAAAAATGGAGTCTCGCGTAAAAACATCCAAAATCTGTTTTAGAAATCGTTGTTATCTTGTAAATGCTATGGGATTCAAAAAAAATTCATTTCCTGACTCGGGAATTCCACATTAAATTTCACTCGAAAAAACGAAGCGACTTGAATCCAACGTGAAATTCCCCCGTTATCCAATGAATTGTCATTTTTAGCAGCTTATTATGAAATATCTATTAAGACTCGGGGAAAAAATATCTATAAGAATTATTTATGCATTGCATCAATTCAGTCAAGTAGATAAAAAATAAACTGGCAGCTCCGCTATTAGGTAATACCTAATTTGCTTATTATATGTTTACGCTTCTTAAAACTTAGCAGTAGAATATCGAGAAAAATATTATTATTGAAGAAGTTTTACGCCTTGAATGTCCTGACGCCGCGGAGGCTTGACAGCCCGAGAAATTAAGACGAGTATCCTACAGGTACCATATCAGAAAGAAAAGTAGTCGACCAATACTTCTCAAACTCATTAATAATTCGTGACTTTTTTGGCTAACCAGAATTTCTAATTTGGTTAGGTGGGTGGGTTTTGAAATCCAATGAAACACGAGTTGAACATCACTAGTATTTGAAATATTTTCCTGTGTTCTTAATTTGCATCCGAATACATACGTATCGTCAAATACTAAGTTTAGTAACACTTAGTCTCTAAAAATGGACTAACTTTATTTTTTAGTACATTAAAAAGCGTCTTAAATAGTTTTGTAACCTTATCGAGAGTCGAACCCAGAACCTTAGCTTTTCCAACCCCTCGATTTACCACTACACTACAAGCCATTTCGTTGCTAGTGAATGAGTTTTCAAAAATTTTATACTAATGGTTTTATTCTTTACACATCAATTAACGATCAGGTTTTGTCCGGTAAACAATGAAAATACAATAAATCATAATGAGTCCATTCTTGATATTGTTTCAGTTGGAGTAGTCCATAATCTCCAAAGACTTTTCTTTTTTGTGTTTGATTAATTCGTTAGAGAAGTAATTTCAAAAACGATTGCTTCATGTTTCATTAGGGTTTCCAAACACTCGAAAATAATAACGGCCTCGTGCTTTCAAATGTTTTCTCGTGTTTGGAAACCCTAATGAAGCACTCGCACTCGTTTTTGAAATATTACTTCTCGGTCACGTAGTCAATACAGTTTGCGTTTTCGAATGCCAAATAAAATTTAAAGCGCTTTAAAAGGGTCGTACAAGCAGGCGAGTTTCTAACACAACTGTTAGACTGGTTAAAGTTTTGTGAACACCCTCCAAACACAGTTACATCGACGTTATAATGTAAGAGTTTCTTGACGACTTTGTCGCGAAGCACTCCACAGTGACTAACAATCCATGCTACCAACTTGTCTTTTACATAATTCTTTCGATTTTGGCCTTCTTACATTCGCTTTTCGGCGCTATTCAGTGGTCTGTAGTAGTAATAGGGGTTGAAGAAATCCGAATCTCGTCGGTAAGACATCGTCCAGTTAAACAACCCTTAAAAATATCGGCGTAATGAGGAGTGTAGTAAGGATTTTCATGGTTGAAGTAGATCCATCTTTGATTCCAACGATTCGGATTTTTTGAGATTTCTTCCATATGACTAACACTAGGTATGTCATAGGCATGAAAGATCACCGCATCATGCACTTTGAGCTAATTCGTTGTGATCATAAGTAAGCCTACAGTTACTAATTTCACAGAGTTTTCTTTCATAGTGAATCGAATCGTAGTTTTTTTTGGGTTTTTTTTTTTTTTTTTTTTTTTAATGAAATTTTTATTAAATTCATTTATACAATAATACACAAGAAGAAGGGGGAAAAAAACCTAACTGAATAAATAATCACAAAATAGTAATCAAGTCGTAGGTGCTTTTCAAGCCATGCCATGGTCTAGCGCCAAACACTGTTGTGTAAAACAAGAATACTTTCTCCCACGTAGTTTTTTTGTAGACGTTTGACTTGCTGTGTCTTAGGATTTTTATTTTGCTGAACGTTTGCTCCGCTTGTTGCCGTGAGTTTTTCAGATGGATTATAATTCTTCTGCATTTCCATCCACAGTGACAGTCCTCCATTGTCTAAGCTAATGGCAGCTGGTGGACTTTCTTCGTTCGTTTCTGTTCTGGGGTGAAAAAGGATTCGTATGTAGAGCCTTATCGAAATTAGCGATAATGATATTACTCCAACGAATAGGACCTTCTTTAGCTTCGTTTTGCTTCTCATGTCAGCCACGAGGTATTTTCAACAACGAGAAAACAATAAATGCTTTCTCTAGTACTTTCCGAGTATGCAATCGAAAAAAAGAAATAATATGCAGAATTTTCTCAACCTTTGTGGCCTCTGTTCCCGAGCGCCAAAGGATGTTATTTAGGCTAGAAATTTGAACTTTGGTTTCAACTGACCGTGCCATCACGTTTGCAGTAGTTTATGAACTTTATCTTCGTACCGTTTACAAGAGCTGTTTCCCCCCCAGTAAGTACCCAAGTCATCGTATACCTTTACGGGGAGATTTGGATTATTAAGGTCCGCACACATCTGACAGTTCCAGGGATTTGGATAATCCAATGTAAACTTCGCTTTCCATTCAAAATACATATTGTATGCCGTGTCGTTCCTGTCTAAGTATTTCAAGTAACTAGCCAAATCTTTTATAGAAGGGAAATCCAGCACATTGATGTAGGACCCTGGAATTGCTATCTTAGAATCATACTTGGGCGGCCCTAGTACTACAGGTACCATGTCAGAAAGAAAAGGAGTCGACCAATACTTCTCGGTCACGTAGTCAATACAGTTTGCGTTTTCGAATGCTAAATAAAATTTAAAGCGCTTTAAAAGGGTCACACAAGCAGGCGAGTTTCTAACACAACTGTTAGACTGGTTAAAGTTTTGTGAACACCCTCCAAACACAGTTACATCGACGTTATAATGTAAGAGTTTCTTGACGACTTTGTCGCGAAGCAATCCACAGTGACTAACACTCCATGTTATCAACTTGTCTTTACCTTGTGCATAATTCTTTCGATGTTGACTATTTTGCATTCGCTTTTCGGCGCTATTCAATGGTCTGTAATAGTTATAGGGGACAAAGAAATCCGAATCTCGTCGGTAAGACATCGTCCAGTTAAAGAAATTATTATAAATCGTCGCATCGTAGTAAGTAAAGTAAGGGTTTTCGTGGATGAAATAAACCCATCGTTGCTTCCAGTTCCTGTATCTTGAGATCTCTTTCAGATGATCAACGCTTGGCATATCTCGGCCGTGGAAAATCACCGCATCGCTTGTCGCTAAATCGTTTTTATCGTATGTTAGTCTACAGTTCGTAACGTCGCAGGATTTTCCTCGAAAATGTGTCAGATTGTAAGAACTGTCAAATCCTTTCCATGGAATACGATCAAACAGCGGTGTATAGAGTAGAACTAGTTTATATCCTGGTTGTTTCTTGTCTCGTATTTTGATATTAGTCGTGTGTGTAAACGAACTGTTTTTCCGTAAGAATCTTCCTATTGACCCATCCAATGGTTGTAGATTGTCTTTCATTTCTCGATTTAAATACCCTTTTAGATCACCCCGTACGCCTTCTTGGAACAATGAATCGTAAAGTGCTTTCTGAAAGTAAATCGTCACCAACAAAACCAAAGCAGTAAATGCTGCTCCAGCAAAGAACAATCGTCTGACAGTCATTCCGAGTTGTTTTTACAATGATTTGGTATTTAAAAAACTATACGAAAAACAAAACGTGTCAAAACGTTTTCCTTTCAAGCGCGCCTTGGCAACAAGAATATCCTCCAAAACATGTGAAGTATTATATTTTATCACTCCTACTTCATTTTGGTCTGCGGGTTTTGCCTTCATTTTAGAAGATCATAAACATCTGAAAAAGCTCGATATTGTTTATTTGATCACCAAAGCTGTCTCAAAAGTGCCTTTGAAGCGAACAGTGCTTGGTCATTCTTCAAATGGAGGACATTTCTAAAACATCTTCGAAGTGCAATTGTGTTTATTTGAATGCTTCAGCTAAGTTCTATTGATGTTTTGTCTTTCTCTAGAGGTCTCCAGACCCTTTTATTATCTTCCCTGATGCCTTTTTTATCTATTTAAGCTTCAAATAAGAGAATCAGAGGAATAAAGTTAGCTTGCATACATTTAAGGCATTTGATACTCGTGTAAAGTACGTCATTTTTGGTACTGGTAATTCTGTTGAAGGCTAAAAGCTGTTCTAAAGAAGTGTGAAACCACATCTTCCATTTCCTAGTTTTAATTTGTATATATAATTTTTTTCTTAATTTTTCTCTTTATTAACATACATACTCCATAATGAGTTTATAAGCATTTCTTACCGAGTTCTCGAAAATTATACATTACAGCGCTTTTCATAATTCTGCGACCTACCGACTCCAGACTACTGGGCGACGTTGGGCGTTTAGGCTTCCGTCAATCAAAGTTTCAGCAGTCTCAGATAGTAATTATTTTGATTGACGGAAACCAAAACGTCCGACGTCGTCCAGAAGTCTGGAGTCGATAGGTCGCAGAATTATGAAAAGCGCTGTAAGGCCAGACTTCGTGCTAAATCACGCTTGGTGATGTGAAACGACTGACTTGTTCTGTTGACACTCTTTTCTTCACGACTTGTTAGCAGTTCACTCGTAAAAATACATTTCTAAGCAACAAGAAAAGTCAAAGAAATGTCAGCCGTTTTACGCCACCAAAGCGTCATTTCGCACGAAGCTATCCTCGTCTCCATGCATCATTTTCGACAACTCGGAAGTTGCCTATTGGCGAATTGGTTATAATTTTCTAGTTTTCTAATCTTTTAGTTTTAATCTTCATTCCTCTATACCCTGATTGACTTCCACTGCACTCCTAAGATTCTATTGTTAACGTACTTACATCCTTACATGGCATAGAACTTCATGCCAGAAAATCAAAACATCTCTACCATGGACTTAAACTTAATGTTTTAAGTGCACCTAACGTCTACGAACATATTTGTGGAAAATCCATTCTCCATAACGTTTCTGATAACACTGCTCATTTCTATTGGTTGTGCACCCACATATCCCCGAATAATAAAGTATTAAAAATCCAGAAATTCAAATGAGATAACGTCAACGGCCGTATGAATACAAAGGCAGCCTAAAGTAAGTAAGTAACAGATAATATTTCATGTTCAATGACTGTAGGATTTTAACTTTTTTTCAAACACCGTTTCTGTATATTAGAGATTACTTTCTAGAAAGAAAAAAAAATGATGTCACATAATTTACATATCAAGATCTTCAAACCCTAAACACTCATAAAAGGGTCGTCCATTACCAGCAAAATTAAACTGTTCTATCGGCACAAACGTTATGGAATATGGATTTTTAAAATATGGTCGTAGTCATTAGGGGCATTTTAAAAATGAATGTCTACAAACTCAATGCATAATATATGTTTACGCTTTGAAAACTGAGCAGTAGAATATCGAAAAAAAAAATTATTATTGAAGAAGTTTTACGTCTTGAATGTTATGAGGCCGTGGAGGTTTAAGAGTCTCAGAAATTAAGACGAGAAAGAAACAATCAAAGGTAAAGCTAATTTCGAGAGAGGATCTTACCGTGCAAAGTGCCATGCCATGCCCTGCCACGCCGTGACCATGCCGACCGTGACATCAAACTTCCAGTTGTTTGTGAACTTTGTCTTCGAGCTTCCCACAAGAGCTTCTTTTTCCCCAGTAAGTACCCAAGTCATCGTATACCTTCACGGGGAGATTTGGGTTATTAAGATCCGCACACATCTTACAGTTCCAGGGAGTGGAATAATCTAGCTTAATAAACTTGTTTCTCCATTCAAAATACATATTGTATGCCGTGTCGTTCCTGTCTAAGTATTTCAAATAACTAGCCAAATCTTTTATAGAAGGGAAATCCAGCACATTGATGTAGGAGCCTGGAATTGCTATTTTAGAATCATACTTGGGCGGCCCTAGTACTACAGGTACCATGTCAGAAAGAAAAGGAGTCGACCAATACTTCTCGGTCACGTAGTCAATACAGTTTGCGTTTTCGAATGCTAAATAAAATTTAAAGCGCTTTAAAAGGGTCACACAAGCAGGCGAGTTTCTAACACAACTGTTAGACTGGTTAAAGTTTTGTGAACACCCTCCAAACACAGTTACATCGACGTTATATTCTATGAGTTTGGAGACGACTTTGTCGCGAAGCAATCCACAGTGACTAACACTCCATGCTACCAACTTGTCTTTACCTCGTGCATAATTCTTTCGATGTTGACTATTTTGCATTCGCTTTTCGATGCTATTCAGTGGTCTGTAGCAGTAATAGGGGTTGAAGAAATCCGAATCTCGTCGGTAAGACATCGTCCAGTTAAACAACCCGTTATAAGATGCCGCGTCATGAGGAGTGTTGTAAGGATTTTCATGGTTGAAATAGATCCATCTTTGATTCCAACGATTCGGATTTTTTGAGATTTCTTCCATATGACTAACACTAGGCATGTCACTGGCATGAAAGATTACCGCATCGCTTCTAGCTAATTCGTTATGATCGTACGTAAGCCTACAGTTACTAACTTCACAGAGTTTCCCTTCATAATGAATCAGATCGTAAGTACTTTTCAAGCCATGCCATGGTTTAACGCCAAACACTGGTGTGTAAAACAAGACTACTTTCTCCCGCGTAGTTTTTTGTAGACGTTTGACTTGCTTTGTTTTAGGATTTTTATTTTTCCGAACGTTTGTTCCGCTTGTTGTGAGTTTTTCAGATGGGTGAAGCTTATTATTCTGCATTTCCATCCATAGTGACAATGCTTTAGTTTGTAAGTTAAAGGCAGCTGTTTGACTCCCTTGCCTCATTTCAGTCGTTTCTTTTCTGGGATAAAAAAGAATACGTATGTACAACATTATCGAAATTAGCGATAATAATGTTGCTCCAGCGAAAAGGGACTTCTTTAACTCCATTTGCTTCTGGGCAGCCACAACGTATTATCTTCGACAATGGAGAAAACAATAAATACTTTCTCTAGTACTTTCCTAACACGCAATCGAAAAAAGGAGTATTCTTAATTTAATCGATGCAACCAAGAAGCCCAAGTTGTTATTTTGTAGTTAAGTGGTCGTTATTTGCCGTATGGTATTTGTGAGACCAGTGTTAGGACTAAAATCAAGATATTTAAAACGAATGATTTGGTTTCGGTTCATTTCTTAATAGCGTGGATGCAGTCAGTTATAAATATCACTTATAAAATAACTATTAAGAATTTTGCTTTCTGATTGGCCGAGGTACGTGCTTTACAAGAGCACACAGCATGCGCGTTTGTACCTTTGTAGATCACAAAAGAAATATTGGCCGCGACTCGTGCTTCAACACTTGCCGCGTGTTCAGCTTTAACTAAACTTTTTATTTATTTATTTACACACACGTTAACATGTTAAGCACACACACACATATTGACATCGTGTATATATTAAAGTACTTATTTATAAAGAGAAGATAAGAAAAAGACAAAAAAGAAAAAATGTATGTGGTTGCCGAAATAGTTAATGCTTTCGAGTCGACAGCCACTCACGATGATTGATTAAATTATATGAATTTACTTTGACCTTGAGGATTTCGCTTTTATACAAATTCCAAACACAAAAATTTTACATATACAAATACCAAATTCATGGGTAAGTATTCTATTACTATAGAATATATCGTGTATAATCGTATTCTTTTTTACCAATATATACTATTTTTGTCAGTTAGGATTAGATGAATTTTAAGATTTCTTTTTAAAAAGAGACAAAACATTATCTATCTATCTATCTATCTATCTATCTATCTATCTATCTATCTATCTATCTATCTATCTATCTATCTATCTAT
>JAAAQI020083337.1:0-33680 GCA_011800005.2 Stichodactyla mertensii | reverse complement strand
GGTGATAAATGCAGTACTGAGTCTGCGTATGTTGCTTGCGCTTATGCTTGCGTCGCTAGTGAGAACCAGGCTTAAGCGCGCGACGTCGCAGAAGCAAAAACGTGTTCTACTTTTGCGACGTCGCAGGCAACGCCGCATCGTGTGTCCGCGCATCAGCGCTTCAGCACCGTTTACACGCAACAAATTTCACTTTACGAACACATCTGCAACATTCAATATTGATATGCTTGCCAATGAAATGAAACTTTTAGAGTAGCTCTGTTCAAGATGTTCTTTTATCTTGACTAAGATTTTGGTTTCAGGAAGATTAGTAGACAGATTTAGCAGACACGACGCGGGCCCCAAGAGGACGGCGCGAGTGCGTTCTTTTTCTTGCGCGCGCCGTTGTCTTCTAGCTTCACGTCCTCAACGGAACGTCATTTTTAGCGTTTTCACGTCCTGATGAGAACGCGAACCTAGAAAACGACGGCGCGAGCACGTCCTTTGTCATGCGCGCGCGGTACTGATTGAAGGCCGCATCCTCATGCTAAATCAGTCTAGTGTGACACTTCTATCGCGTGTGCGCGCCTTAAACCCAAATCCTTTAAACTTTCATTAAGCCTGGTTCACACTAGCGACATAAGCATAAGCCCAAGCAACACACACACAGACTCAGTAGTGTACTGCTCATTAGTGGTGCTTGTCTTTTCTCACACCTCGGTGATAAATGCAATAATGAGTCTGTGTATGTTGCTTGAACTTATGCTTAGATCGCTAGTGTGAACCAGCCTTTATCGTTATTTTTTATGTCCTTTAGACTATGCCAATCATAAAGTTGTACTTACTGCCCATAGGTGTCTTCAGAGGACCCACTATGTTACTCCCAGGACCATCTCCAAGGCTGTTATACGCAACAACTTGGAAGCGGTAAGACGTGAATGCCTTAAGTTCAAGGATTGCGGTTGTGCGAACAGTGGACTTATACTCTGCCTTTCTTGGTCTGTAGTCGGTGCTACCAGACCAGAAGTAGACCTGGTCAAGCGTAATACATAATACAAGCTCAGTATATGATTGCGCAGTGAAGCTACGAGGGATTAGCTCAGATTGCGCAATGGAATCTACGAGAGCTGCGCACTTGGGGACGAACCTCGAAGGTTTTGGGTTTGCTTCGACTAACACTATATCATCTTATGGGAGTATAGGTATGTGAATTTAGATTTATGTACCTTATAACCAAGCAGCTTTCCTCCAGCAACATCTCTCTTGTTAGTTACTGGAGTCCACCTTGCAATTGCTGAAGTAGGTGAGGTGATGGTGACCTTAAGGTTAGAGGGTCGGCCAGCAGGGTCTAAATAAACATTAACATACCATCAGTGAATCAATAGACAAGTTAGTTTTTCACGCTAAAATTACTCTTTCCAGTCACTAAACTGAACGTGTCGATTCTCGACTACCATTAATGACTAAAGGGGGGAGGGGAGGGGAGGGGAGGGGGACACACCGTGTATCGACAATGATATAGAGCAAATTTCGTACGACTGTGAAAAGCTCGCGTCACGATCGGTGCCGTAAGCGTGCCTTCCCGTGACCGTGATGTTTTCTAGAATTTTGACGCGCCTTGCCAAGTCTTGACCGTGTCACAACCGTGTTCGTGCCGCGAACTTTTCACAGTCATATGAAATCGGTTCTAATAGGTCAAACAGATTCATTCGAATACTGCGCCTTGTGTCTCCTGTTGTGATTTTGCGCATTCTTGCTTACGCTGCTGTACTTACATCGTTCTCCGGAATAACCATAATGAACGTCACTTTTGGGTCCAAATCCCCTACTGTTAGCGGCCTGTACTTGGAAGGCGTATTTGGTATAGTATACTGTTCCTCTGATGGTGTACCTGGTCCTGTTGTTGCGCACCTCTTGGCGTTTCATTGATTCTTTGCTATCAGCTTTCTTGTAATAGACCACGTAATATGGATCGGGTCCGTTTTGCTGCATCAGTGACAAGCGCTAAAACAAATGATACGAATTAAAAGATCGACTGATTAAGTACTATTTCGAACGCGAACAATACCACGAAACATTTCAAAATGGTTTTAGACAACACGCGCGCATTCATTTATGTTTAGTCACTGGTACTAATTGTGACCGTAGGTCTAAAGAGATGCGCCTCATTCATTCATTGGGTACTCAACATGGTATGGATGAGCGATTTTCTTTCTAATAAGCTATTGGTTCTTTTCTCCTCTCACTTTCTGATTGGCTCATTAACTTTTGAGCTTCTATTTATACCGAAGTCCTTCCCTTACTTTACTCTTTTAATCCGACGAGGGGCAAAAGTAACGTCAGTAAAGTTAGGTATCTTTTTTTCACGGTGTTACAGATTTTCTGTTGGTTATTGCATTCACAAGCATGATAAGAAATCAAATGCGGGACCTTAAAATCCACTTAACGCGATGAATTGATGGGGTAGAGTCGAGTTAAGGATGTTTAAAAGGGTTTATATACCTTCCAAGAAATGTGAATGGTAGTCGGAGTCTTGCCTTTGCTTCTTATACCTTGTGGAGCTATTTCCGGTGCTAAAGATGAAATCAAATCAAGAAAGAAGAATGAGAAGCGGATCGACACGCGAGAGATCCCGCGGGATTCGGATTTTATTAAGGTATAATGAGCGTTTAAAACAGAAAGTGCATCTAATCCTTGAATATCATGGAAGTGAGTCATCGAGTAATGCGGCAATAACAAGCAATCCTAGTTTGGTTTGCAAATATGCTTCATCTTTCGATTACACGCTATCAGTGTTCAAGTCTTCCGTAAGTGTGACATCAGGTGCGTGAAAAAGCGACTTCCTTGTCCAAAATGAAAAGCAGTTCTCTTTCACCTTTTTTCCGTTCGTAGCAAGAATTGGCGTACGGAATTCGTATTGTTACAGACAGGATAAACTGCGCACAGCATTTTTGGTTTTATTTTACTGGACTTTCTGAGAAAATAGACCGAGATAGTAACGGATGCATGTGAAAAATCTCTTGAGTAACACGTGTTCCATTCACACTTAATCTAATAATACTTTGGCAATATTTAATGTATTTGCATGCTTACCAGTTGGAGGTGTAATAACTGTTGCGGTCTCAGCACTAGGCTTACTCGAACCAATAGCATTAACAGCAGTGACACGGAAGGTATTACGAGTCCATGGTGATAGTGCTACTTCCGTCCGTGTCTGCGTCGAGTCGTTGATTGTTTTCACCAGGGTCCAAACAGAAGGGTTAAAGTTGACCCTTTGCTCCACGAGTACCAGGGATATTGGACTGTAGTTGTCTCGGCCAAGTTTCCACGTGATGTTCACGTGATAACGACTTTTCGTTTGGGAGACTCTCACGTGTCTTGGTCGATCTGGAGGGCCTGTAGGCAAAAGCATATTCATTTTATACTCAAATCGCATGTAGTTTTCCATTGCTTGTTCTCTTATTATGTTAGATGACGTCAAATAATTTTTAAAGCTCAAATAGTACCCCCCCCCCCCCCCAGAAGATTGTTCTGAGATACCCTTATGATGATACCAATAGAAACTGTCCTTTTTTTTAGTGGGCTCCCTGTGGGCTGGCATCAAATTTGAGACTAATCCGTTGCAATGTTGCAAGGACTCCCACCATGAGATGGCGTCCAAAACTAATGAATATGGAACTTTGTCTAGGATATTGGAATAAATCATGATTATATAATTTACCTTGTACTTTCAGAAGCGCTCGAGCAGTGGACGAAACAGATGACTTGGGCACAGAGCCCAACGGCTTCGTCGCTGTACACGAATAGAGTCCCGCATCCGAGAACTGAACGGCATTTATGTTAAGATATCCCATGTCTTTTCCGATTTTCCCGATAGATATACGGGAGTTTGGAGTGACCGGCAGGTAGTAACGCCTCCACTGCATCGTAACTTCAGCTATCCCCATTGATGATACGCCGCATGTTAGTCTGACCTTTGAACCAATTTGGACCATTTGGTCTTTTGGTGGGGTGGTGATGGCAAGATTTTCTGCAATAAATAAAAGGTCATATTATTTCTTATTCCTGTACATTACCGGCCAAAGCATTTGTTTTAGTGACAGAGAATGATCGACGAGAATCTTCATGAAAAGTTGTAACTGACGTGGTGGTACAACCGTAACGTAAGCAAAAAGTCGGTTGATCACGTGACCACCACGTGAACCAGCTGGTGTCTACAAACCTTGAACATTGAGTTGTCCAGTTCTGGACTCTGTACCGAGTCTGTTCGAGACTTCGCAGGTGTATCTTCCGCTGTCGTACCTCGTGAGATTGAAGATCCTCAAATTCCCATTAGCCAAAAACATGTATCGTGGATTTCTTCTCAGATAGGTAGATCCTTTTCTCCACCTTACCATGGGTTTTGGATTCCCTGTGGGGTTACACGTCAGAGTGACCGTGGAGCGAACCAGTTTGTTGACGAGTACTTCAGGGGCTTTACTGTCCGGGCCAAATCCAGCGGGTGTTTCTGCGGCAGTCAGTGCAGCGGATGATACCATTTGCCCATGCCTGTTAGTCACGACACACTGGTAAACCCCTCTGTCTGCGAACTTCAGCCTCGATATCGTGAGGTTCCCGCCACTAAATGTGTACTTGTTAGAGGGTTTCAAGGCGACCCCATTGAAGTACCATTGATAATGGACTCTCGGTATGCCAAACGCCTTGCAGGATAGAGTCGTACTACTGTTAAGGCCAACTGTGACGTCACTTGGCTTTTTGATCCACTCAGGTTTAGCTGATAATCGAATTTATTGAGAGACATGAAGCAATCAGTTGAGGGGGGGGGTCGGGGGGGCGTGTGTGGACGGTACATTTGTAATCGTACTGGATTAGATTAGATTTGTGGATGAAGGGCTCGAAAACAGAGTATAACAATTTTAATTCTGTTGTGCGGCCGTCCTGTATACTTGAATCATTACGATTTCTATCAAGAAGACAGGTGCAAAAAATCAGGTCCTTGCCCTATAGAACATTTTATTGTATATATAATATACTATAAAAGATACAAGAATCAGCGTACCTTCCATCCTGACATTAGTGCTTCTGGAATCAGATCTTCCAGAAGGATCCGTCGCCTTACATTTGTACTTCCCAGCATCGTTTATTGTGAAACTTTTGATGAAATAACGCCTTGCGTTGCCTGCTACCTGCCCCAGGATCATATGTAAGCCTTTCTTTCGTAGCGTTATCTTGGGCACAGGCCTGGAAATCGAGGCAAATGCACCATGAGTTAGACAGAAAAGTTGTTTTTTGCATCACAGAAAATTTGTTGCGCGCGATAATACAAGAGGATTCTCTCCGCAATTAAGTTCTAGCAAGTTGCACGATTTTGTTGCCTCGTATCAACACGTTCCGCACCTTAAGATATTTTTGTATGCGACTTTGATATTTGCGTGAGGACGTGAGGAACAACCGTGTTTAAAGTAATGAAAATCAATGCGCCTATAATGGATTTACACCATGAGGGTGAAAATCTTTCAGATTTCTTGGAATCCGTGCATTAACAGTGTTCTGTGTTACTTCATAGAGTAGTTTTCGCACAACTGTGAAACGTCACCGCACGCGGCACGGTCATGGTACGAACATGGACGACATCCGTTGAGCCAATCACTGCGCGATAACAGTTGTTCATCCAATGAAAATGCTTTGACACGTCACCAACACGGTCACGGCACGACACGCGGTGCCACCACGGTTACGGCACGGCCGTCACACTAAAAGTGCTCTAAGCTTAATTAAAAGTGATCGCTTTTAAAGACCATCGGACAGTATTTTGATATAAGTACTTACATTCCATAGACAATGCACTCAAGGACAAATTGTTCACCCTTCATGGCCACTTTGAGTTTCGAAAATTCCATAGAAATCATTGGTGGTTGATTTACCAGCGGTCTCACTAAGAAATAAAACCATGTATATACTTATTAGACACTACTATCCACAACTTAAGCGCAATGCCGTTTTTAGCGTGCTAGCAGTTTTCTGTATTTTGGGAAATTACTTTGTGGGGGATTCGGTTAATGTTTGTGGGCGTCAAGGGTGGCGTAGCGGTAGCGCACTCGCATCGTACCTCTGGGGTCTCGCGTTCGATTCCTATACTCGGTATTTCATGTGAGTAGAGTTCTTGTCGAGTCTCGTCCTTGATTCGAGGGTTTTTCTCCGAGTTCTCCGGTTCTCCTCCCTCCACAAAACCCAACACGATTTAGGCGTGTCCTGACTTGGATCAGGCCAGAGGCTGTTTCAGCTAGGGCTCGATAAGATTTATGGTTTGATGGTTCTTCACTTCGAACCACTTCCCCTTTCCCAGCCCTTCCACCATAATACTGAGTGAAAAGCAGTAAAAAGTGTGCGCTTAGGTTAATGTTTGGATATTACTACTTACACACCTCTTTCAAAAACCGTTGTCGCAGCCGAAAGCAACCAAGACTGCAAAGACTTTGGTGATTTGTGCAGCGGTTCATCCATTCAGACGCGGTCATTTTAGTCTTTTTACAGTGGCAGGCGTCTATGCTTTCCAAGTTCAAATGTGCGCACGAAAACTCAGCTAATACTAGCGACGTTTGCCTTCAGTCCCGACTTCTCGCTTGTTGCTTTTGGCTGTGACAACGTTTTTTAAGTAAGTGTATTTAACTTTCAAATTCTAAATCAAATGTAACAACTTGTTTTTCTGATATATCTATAGACTTGCCGAAGGACGACCTCGTGTACTAGTACAGATATGCAAGAAATGGCCCTTTGTAACAGTCCACTTATACTCACCAGGATAAACGGTAAGTACCACAGTCCGTACCACATGCCTATGTATGATATTATTCTTGACAGTACACATGTAGTCGCCGGAATCGTCACTCTTGACGTACGAGAAGTGTAGATCTCCGTTGGCGCTGACCGTGTAGTAAGAAGACTGCCGAAGAGGTTGGCGCCGACTTCGGTTCTGGGGGTCGACTTTTGACCATTGGATTTGTCTGTCAGGAAAAGAATCTGGTGCAAGGCACTTTAGGACCACGCTGTGACCCTCTCCCTTTCGGACAAATGAATTCCCTCTGGCGAATTGCTTAAGATCTGCGAAGATAGCAATTAAAATTCAAGATGGGCTTACATTTTTCGAAAATAATTCCGTTGTTAAGGCTATTGAACCGAGTTTCTGAGCCCACAAGCATGCGCGCGCATAATTTCCACCGAATTACCATGGTAACCTTCGGAACTTAACTGAAAAAGATTAAAGAACCATACGTGTTTTGAACTTCAAGAAGGTAAAGACCTCAAATTTTGCACGGGAACATACACTTTTTATGTGCTTAATTGAAAAAGCTCCTAAAAGCTCCTATGTCATATCAAAATTTTTCAAAAAGTTAAATATTAGAACTTATGAAAAAGTGAAGTTTTGTACGAATTTCCGCTTGACATGATGGGACGTTTTTCGGGCACTGGTTGAACAAAATATGCCAAATCCAGGTATTTTCATCTCCTTATCTTAAAGTTATTAATGCCATGTTGTAGAATTATCAACCAGTTACAGTCAAACTAAGAAAACCGTGAACACCTAAAATATGTCAGGAATGTTTGTTATTGTTTTTCAGCCAATCACAAGTGATGACGGCTACACCAAAGATTATTAACATTTGACCGTTATAGACATGATTTGTTTTGAATGCTAAAAACGAATCTTTAAAGCTATTCCTGGTTTGCTCAGAACATATTGTTCAATAAAGGAATATAAACAATTATATTTATAAGTAACGATTTCGTACTTTGAAAATTATTTTGATCTATTTTGGTGATAACGATCTTAGGAGTTTGTAGCTTTCTTGTGTGATTGGTTAGAAAACAATAAACATTCCAGACATATTTTAAGGTGTTCACGGTTTTCTTAGTTTGACTGTAATATCTGTACAAATATTGCCTTCGTACATCTATTATCTTTTGAGCTTTAATTTTCATCGCGGAAAAGCCCATATCGAGGGGCGTATCCAGGATTTTTTTGAGGGGGAGGGGGCACCTTTAGGATTTTTAGGGGGTGCACCATTCATGATCGGGACTCAAGCACCAAAATTAAATAATATTAAATCCATAATTAACTTCAAGTAGTTTATCTGAGGGGTGTGCACCCCTCCCCTGGATCCGCCTCTGCTATACAAATCTCAAAGTGTCGACGTGATCACCCCTGAACACTCCTGTGATCAGAATCGGTTTGGTTTCCATAGATACTTACATGGGAATCTGACCTTTGCCCTCTTGCTGAAAACGGAGCCTACGTTATTGGATACGAGACACTGGTAGAAGCCCTCGTCTCGGTATGGAAGGGCATTGGAAACAAACAACGACCCATCTACAGTCTTCATCATGTCTGACTTCCTGTGGAACTGGATAATCTTGTTGTTATGGAACCACGTGACACTGTTATTCTTGTTGTTGGTGATGCACATGAGAGTAAAGCTGAATCCAATCACGACGGTATCGGAAGGTTGTATCAAGATGTTTGGCTTTCCGCTGGTAGCTAAAAAGAGTCGAGCATGCGCATTAGCATAACGAAAGAAAATTTCACAGTCTCCCATCGGTCAAATCCTACCACATTAAGGGAGTCTGGGTGAATTACTAATTAAAATTTTCAGAATGGCGTCTCGCCATATTTGGATCAGACGAGCAGATGATCACTGTTGACGGCCAATGACGTAAAGCTTGCCTTAACCAATCATAACCCGAATCTGATCGATAAGCAACTGTCCCAGATCCCTCTCAGAAGCAGAATTTTTATCCCAGAGGCCGAGAATAAGGTGCTTTTTACCAACTTACCTAGTGCTTTTGAGAAGAATACGAAGACAAGACAAAAGAAAGAAAAGCTGGTTTTATGCATCTTGGTTGCTACTTATGCTTCATTAGATACGCAATTTTAGAACCTGGAAAAAAAAAAACCCACAATTTTATAAAATTTTAACTCGGATACGTCAATATCTGTAAATATTATAGCACAGTACTAACTTACAGCGCACTTTTCATGTGCATGTGAAAAAAAAAAAAAAGAAAAGAAAAGAAAAGAAAAGAAAAGAAAAGTAAAAAAAAAGAAAACAAAAAAACAAAGAAAAAGCTGTCAAAACCTTGTTCTTGAAAATTTCAATAGTATCTTAACTTTGAGTTTATAAATTTCTCCTCCAGATTGGTCAAATCCTTGAAAATACCTGGAATCTTTTCTTGGGAACGTAGTATACCAACCCTGTAGACAATATCCCTCTGCTCGCGTTGTTCTATGATCATCGAGAAACTCCCTAACTTACAAGATTCGGTTTTAATTCGGCCTAATCTCTTATTTTGACTGAAAGCTTTATCTTGGTATCGTAATCTAAAAACGCATTATTTTTAAGAGGACCGAGAACTTTGTTTCTAGATATCGGCCATGACGTCATCTGTGCCGACGGATCGTAATTGAATTCCGGTGTACAATAAACTAGAAAGTACAGATTAATCGATTTAAAGACCACGAGAATAGGTTTCACATCGTGCGGCGAATCTCCAAGACCCGAGTTTCCGTTCCTGCTGAAAGCCATTTTAAGTTGCGGTCATATTAACCTGGTATAAAAATAATTGGGGTGAATTCTTGATATCGATCTTGTGTAAATAAATTGTACGTTGAGAGAGTAAAGCAATAGATTGAAGAGCTTTATGGATTTGCTTTTATAGCGACAAAATAATGATTGCGCTAGAAAGAAGCAAACTGCGTCAGTTCTGCCATGTAATGCCTCCCACGGTCATGTTATTTCACGATATATACAGTAACCAATATGTATCGTTTGGTTTCGTAAATATTGACACCATGTTACCATAACCACATTTATCGTGAGCCAAAACTTTAACTAACCCTTAATTTTCTTCCTTCTCTTTTTCCTTTCTCTCTCATCTTTTTATTTTCTTTCTTTTTTGATATTATTAAATTGTACATTGTATTTTCTTTCTACGTTAAACATGAACTAAAATAACGAACTAAAATAAATTTTTCTTTCTTTTCTGATATTATTAAATTGTACGTTGTATTTTCTTTCTACGTGAAACATGAACTAAAATAACGAACTAAAATAAATTTTTCTTTCTTTTTTGATATTATTAAATTGTACGTTGTATTTTGTTTCTACGCTAAACATGAACTAAAATAAATTCTTCTCAAACTAACCAAATTAAAAGAAAAAATCAACTTTGGTATAAACTAGTTCGTTGAGAATTGGCATGTTCAAAACTTACAGACCTTGTCCTTCTGTGATAAACTTTCTTTCACTATCTTAAGTTTTAGCCACAGAAGATTCGCAGTGTATAAATTTTTAATACCAAATCTAGCCTTTTGGCTTCAAAGGTTTAAATTTACATATATTTTAGTTAGCAAGAATTTTACGACAAAACAAAATTAGTCGAAAACTAAGCAACTTTTCAGTCTCACCAATATTTGCTTTTGAGATGCAAAACAAAAAGCATTTTTTTTCTAAGACTTTCCGAACCAAGATTTTGAATAAATGTATAATTGTTATATCTTGATAACATTCTTTAAGTCAATGCTGTGTTTTTCAGCTTTCTTCATATAATACTTGAAATGCTGTTCTGTTAACTTAAAGTTCCTTAGTTACTGGTGTATACAAGATGAATCTCTTCGTTAGCCAAGTAGTTTTTTGGAGGACACTAATCTAAAAACGCTTTTTTTTTTTTTTTTTTTGTATCAGTTACACACAGGAAAAAGTTACATCATAGTACAGTACCTTATGAATAAATTTCCCCAAAAGAGAGTGTCTCAATTTTTGGATTTTTCGATTCCAAAGTCAAAACCTATGCAATAAGGTCTGTACTTCGGCAATACAGTAATCCAGAGCTCCAAACACGAGATTTGCTGTCGGAGTTTTAAATCATAATCACACGACAAAGTATTGAACGAATAAATAATTAACTCCCAAAGTAAATTTAACTCAAATAGGTGCTTATGTCTTGGTTAACAATTGGTAAGCCAACCCCATTGGTTCAGAAGAGGTAACCTCTTTAGAGTTTAAAGGTTTTGAAGATAATGAGTCTTTCTTTGAGGCTTTCTCTTGGCGTATTTACATTATGAATAAATGAGGTGAAGTTCTTGTCGACTCCATTGTTTGTAGCCAGTTCTTCCAGTAGGAGCCCAAGATGTATTTAAGGGACGACCTTAATCGTGTATAGTTTTAAAACATTTCGTAAGTTCGTTGAACTTGTGGTTTTCGTTCATTAAATCTTGCTAGGAAGTGGTGAGAGACGTATCACGTTATCTCCCTCCCAAGGTATTGTTTTGAATATCTTTTTCTTTATTTTGGTTTATTTTTCTTTGCCCAAAATATTTCTATTCTTTCTCTATTAAATGAACCTTACTTTCTCTCACTGTTCTCCCTTTTGATTATTCTTCATTAGACATAACCTGGAACTGGGCTTCAATCGAAAGATAATAAAACTTGTTTCTAATTTTTATAAGCAACTTATAGACTAGTATTCTAATGCAAATCTCGCATTCTGATAGGCTACTCTATTCATCTTCTAATTCTGATAGATGGTGAGTTGACAAAAGCCTGGATTACATTTGTAAACTGCCAATAAAATTGTCGTTAAAAATCACAAAAATCGCTTACTCGTTAGTTGACTTGGGCTTCGCCCTCCTCAACTATCTGCCGTTAGGAAACTCGAACTCGTAGTCTAATTTAAATATACATAGGGTGAAATCACCGGAAAAAGAAGAAGAAGAAAAAATCAACAAATTTGTTCTTATAACGTTATAGGATTACGACCTCCTTAGTTACCGTTGCTATGTGGCGTAAGCTTAAAAACGTTTTAAAACTCGAATCGCAGGAAAATCACATTTTGTTACGAGAAAAGGTCCTAGAAGTTTCCTTATTAAGCAATTATTGGATGAGGTTGAGCGTAATATTAACCAAAGATCTGTTTTACTTTTACGAATCTCTTTCTTAAGATACATTTATCGCGTGGAGTTCACAGCCAATCAGTGGCGCGATAGTGAGTGAAATGTATAATAAAATTGGTTATCTGCAGCTGCTTGTAGGACAAGATGATGATACAAACTGAAAAAACTGCCGAATAGACCATATGCACTAACGGGTCACGTGACCACAACCCCCGGCTTAAATCAAGCACCAGTGTCAAAATGAACTCACAGAAATAGAAAGAGCATCTCGATATTAGTAAGAAGGTGAAGTTTCAGCTCAAAATATTTGACATGAAAAATGGCATGGATTATAAAATCTGATGTTTCTAAGAATTTGTGTGGAAAAATGGGCTGGATGGCAAGAGCTTGTCATCCAACACATTTTTCCATACAAATCCTAATAAAATTTTAAATTTCATGTCATTTTTCCTGTTTCAAACATTTTGAGCTGAAACTTCACCTTCTTACTAATATCGAGATGCTCTTTCCATTTCTGGAGTTCATTTTGACACTTAGCTTGATTTCAGGGAGTTGCGGCCACGTGACCCGTAAGTGCATATAGGCTGTTAATTTGAATGTGAAAAGCAGCAGTTATCTGGAGCTGTTTCTTGAACAAGATGATATAAACTGAGAAAACTGCTGAATTAAGTTGAATGTGAAAAGCTCGCGGCACGGCGTCGGTGCCATAACTTGCTTAGCCGCGACCGTGATGTTTTCTAGAATTTTGACGTGTCTTGCCGTGTCTTGACCATGTCACGAACATGTTCGTGCCGTCATGCGAAATCTGCTCTTTAATGGTCAGCACTACCAAGGAACCAAATAACAATGAAAACCTTTGTTTCTGCCCTGCTAAACTCATTCTGAAGTGCTTGAATGCGAGGCTCGCCCAAATTGTTAATGGCGGCGAAAGTTTGAAGACGTTGTCGTGACCAACTATTATTGACTATACCTAGCGACAATAAAATGCGTTGGACTGCATAAACTGTGGTTCATTATCATGGGTCAGTTGTTTCAGTGGACTTAATTCGGTTTCAGTACATCACGCACAAGGTGCTGAGATCAGCTTACGAGTGTTATTTTGACTATGTTGCTTCAGTTCATCTTTTCCTGTACTGCTTTTTCATCATCCACTTTGTTGGTAAGGTTTAAGTTGAGTTTACTGTGCCAAGCTAATTATGCAACCTTGTCTTTCTAGTTCGGGCGATTATAGAACTTTATTAACTTAGACAAGTCTAAACACGAACCAGCGTTGGCAAGCGTTCAGGCCTTTCAGCTTTGATTTTCACCTTCGGCACATTTAAATCCACATAAAATTAAAAAAAAAAATGAATGAATTAACCTGTTTTATTGATAGTTTCTTCACGTACCGGTTTCTCCCTTCAGAATTAGCGCTAAGCAAACGGTAAACTCACTAAACCGCAAGTGAATTTCTCCTTCTATAGACGACACCGCATGATAATGAATGAATGAATTGCGATACATATTTAATGTACTTTTGAAGCCATCACTTAAAAACTGCTACACTTGTTTTACGCAAATATCAAATAAACTTTGCACAAGTAGCCTCATTTCTTTCCTTGCTTGGAAACGTTTTTCTTCTTCTTCTTCTTCTAGTTCTTTTCTTTCTTCACGCACGGTTTACGACGGAGTAATTCTTATTCATTAATTATTCTTATTTCTTATAGTTTGCATTTTGTTGCCTTGCACAGAATCTGCAGGTGGTAAGATTATTGGAAATTTTACAACAATTGGTTGCGCAAACAAGAACGCTTCGGTTATTAAATAGAATTGCTTCGAAATATTTCAGACAAGAACGCTCAAACTTTCACCAAAACCCCTTCCGACAATTATAAGCAGAAATATCGGCCTTTAATTATGTCAGCGGGATTCTCGAAGGTTGATATTTTTTCTAGGTCGGGAAGGAATCGATCAAAACCTTGCTATTTAATTTCAGCATGGCAAAACCACGAATGAAAAAATATGCCAAAAACTAAACGATGTGGGGTGAAGAAATCTGTGCTCTTAGCAGGAAATAGCCGGTCGTGACTTATCAAAACTGGTGTCAATATAGTTGTACATTATAGTATACCGTCTCGTGCCAGGCTGTTGGAAATTTATATTAAAACCACGAAATAATTGTCAGGAATTCTGAAAGGGAGTCTGCTGTCTTGATATCGTTAAATCAAGCTCTATTATTTCTTATCTCATGTGAAAATAATATCTAGTTTCATTTATGCTGGCTAAGAAGAAGGAAAATTGATTCGAAGAACATTAGACTCCCAGCTTTGGCGGCGAAGCTAAAACGCAACTCTTAAGTAAAGGGTTCTTAGGTAAAGTTTCGAATATTAATTAGCACTGTGGAGAATTTACTTACCCAGGTCCTCGTACTTACACGGCAAGTAACTCAGTGACTTAGTGCCGCTAATAATGTACCCTTGGAATCGTGTTCATTCGAAAGAGTAATTACTGCTAAATCATAGAAATTGTTTCTTCAGCACTGTCGGTGTAGTTTGCATTGGAGAGATTTGTTACTGGGCGCACGTTGATTCGTCTCGCGCATAGAGAAGTTCCCCCATTAACATTTGATCAGCTAGTAGCGTATTTATAGTCCTATATCTTGTATAGGTTAACCACACTCTGGTGTAAACTAGTTCAGAATCATAGGGAAAACGGTGGACCAAGGTTAAAACATGAATTACATCCAAACCAAACAAAACAAAGAAAAATTTATAAGGGTTAAAAAAAGCAAAATAAAATTTCAGAGAAAAACGAAAAACAAAACAAAAACGGTATAACACAGCGAGAAATTTGTGCCTCTAAAGTCTGTCTGTCTGTCTGTCTCTCTGTCAGCGTTTTATATTGACACGTGTACCATCATAGTGCCAGAGTACACAGTCTACTAGGGATATCATAGACGAGCTCATTTTCGAACGCAAATATAATTTCCCATGTCGTCTTAGAGAAAGTGAAAATGACTTAGTTATCAACTATATTCCAAAACCGGAGTACTCTGAAGGCGGACACACGATGCGATGTTGCTTGCAACGGGGAAGCCGCACCGTGTGTCCACCTGTACAACTGTTGCGCGCGACGTACGTCGCAGAAGTAGAAACGAGTTCTTCTTTTACGGGTGGACACACGATCATTCCCCGTTGCAAGCAACGTCGCAGGCAACTAAGGTTCGCATCGTGTGTCCGAACCTTAAAGGGTCTTTCCCATAGAAGGCACAAAAGTCTGAAACTCACTCCAAAGTAGCTGTAAAAAGCGTAAAATCAAAGTGTATTTTGAAAAAGTCGTAATTTCGATGAAATGAGATGGTCCACTAGTCCCATGTGGTTTGTAGTTCTTAACTTGTTTCAAACAAGTATTGAATGATAACTTCTCAACTTTGTAAGACTTAGTGTATTATGTATTCGTTTTATAGTGTATATTACTTTTATTGTATAAACGGCTTTCATGACGTTATTTTAACCATGAAAACATCGTTTGAAAATAAAGGAGATTCATTCATTCATCCATCCATTCATTCATCCATTCCTTCCTTCCTTCCTTCCTTCATTCATTCCCAAGAATTAATTAATTTAACGATTTAAATTTCCCGCGTCTGTATTCAACAATAAAGCTCAGACAAGAACATTGATGTGCAAGTAGGACCTCGAGACCTATCGTTGGATGCGGATCCGGGATACGTGTTTGGATCAGTTATAATCTTATATATTTATAAAACAATGTCAAGCTTTTTCCATTAGAAAAACAGTAGACATGTAATACAATAGATCACCAGCATCACAACAAAAGGTTTTTGTGACTTTGAACAAAACATGATATCACCTGGCAAGTCATTTTGTATATTCACTTATTCTGTTGACATAGAAACTTTTTTTTGACGATCTAATGTAACATATTTGAAACATTTTGTACATTGTATTATCTTGTACAATTCCATCAATTCCGCTGAGACATAAAATGAAAAGCATGCTATGATATAGTGATAAAAAACGGCAAACGCGTTTTAAAATTATTACTTAAAATCTAGAAAAAAAGAACATGACACAAAGTGCTACAGTGTAGTATAGAAAGGGTCATCATTAGTTTAATACGACTGAACAACTCTTGTATTTCTATCAAACGGTTTTCGTATGAGTGGGAACTTACGGTGCGACTTACGACTCAAATGACTTCTCATTAATTTCCTTGTAAATCATCCCATCACAATGGATAATTACGGTAACTGTAAAGCAGGGCTCGATGCGACATTGTCTGCGACATTCCCTGCGACGTTGCTTTCAACGGTGACATCGTGCGTACACCCACAAAAGTAGAACTCGTTTCTACTTCTGCGACGTCGCGCGCAACAGTTGCACGGGTGAAAACACGGTGCGCCGGATTTCTCCGTTGAAAGCAACGTCGCAGGCAACGCCGTATCGTATGTCTGAGCCTTGGTACGGTACGGCTACACGTTTGCCACTCATACGAATTCCGCTCTATTTTAAGTTGTGTAAAATTAAATCCAAATTATTTCTGGTCCTATACAAAAGCATGGGACTGCAAAGTTTTTAAAGATAATTCACCATATTGCGGATTGCATAATATAGTTTTTCAAGAAGAAAACATGCATCAAACGCGTCTAGTGTTAATTATAGAAACAAACAACTAGTGATTATACTAGTATAGACTGCGTCGCTGTATAGATAACAAATGGATATCATAAAAGAATGTAAAAAAATGTACGTAAAAAATTTTAAAAATATACTTAACTTCACTGACGTTTCGGACATTAGCCCTTCATCGGAGTAAAAGAGCTCTCTTGCTCTCTTGCCTCTAGTTCTAGTTCTGTTTTTGTTTTGTGATCGACTTCTTCAAGGGTTTTTTAAAACTCGTGATACCCGTGTTGAAAAACTTCAGTTTGTCAGCACAAAACAATACTTAAAATGTCTCAAACCTAAAAAATGAAAAACTATCAATGACAATTCGATCAAAAATTAAATTTCCAATTGGTTCTGAAAAGGTGAATACTTAGTGTTTCGTGCCATCAGTCTCCAAGGACCGAGTAATTCAGATAATATAGTTGATACAGTATCTAGTAGTACCTTCAAGAAGTCACTTTACATTAAAATAGTTTCACTTAGAAACAAATTTCTGTATAAAAAAAGGACTTAACAAAGGCATTCAGCCATTAAATCTTCAACACCGACCAACCGGAGCCCTTTTCGCGATTTAAAAACAATGCTTCAAGTTAAAAATTAAATACCAACGTTTTAAAACAGTTTTCCAATAACAAACCTGATATTCCTAGAAACTTCTAGCTTTTTTTAGCAGTTTTATCCTATATGTATTTCTCCCCCATCAATTCTAGCACAAATTCAGGGTAGTCTGGTCACTAAGAACATTAATTCGGGTAGCCAAATTAAATTTCAAACGTTAAATACACGCGAAACCTCATCTCACAGCTGCGTCATAAAATACTCTCTGATCAATGATTGTGTTGGTTGATACAAAATAACTTAGTAGGAGGTCATGTTTTTTTCCCTTAAAGTCAACCCTCAGCAACACTTAATTAGCTCTTGGGATTTCTTAGGCCAATAATTGTGCACCTTTAAAAACATTAATGAAATAGACAAACCAATCGCTAGCAATTGGTAAATTACTGGAAGGTAAAATTCGAGATACTAACAACAGAGGTATCAAGGAATCTTCTTCTTTTGTAGCCCAAGGGAACCTTTTTCGATGGCCAATGACTCTTGGTAAAACAAACCGGTATAAATACATTAGAATGATTAACTATTTTGACATGTGCTCTTTGGAAAGATTCTTCCCTAGTTAGTGGAAAAAGAGAACTTCCGTGGGATTTAATGATCACACATCGTATTTCTCTATACTTTTTTGACGTAACTTGAGAATTATGGTTCAGACTTTGGGTCTGAATCCTATCCAATGATGAATTTTGTATTATTAACCGGGATTCCTGCGACACTCAAGTACGGTACGACTTGGTAAGTAAAGTAACTTCTGAGAAACACTTCACGAGCTTAATAGGAAACCGAATGCTTTCAAAATGTACCGAGGTAAATCGATGAGAAAACTCCTTATACTAAATGCACTAGGATGTTCTAAATAATCCTCATTAATTAATCTTTCAAAGTCGAAATAAAGACATAAGTAAAAATGATATAAGTTTAAAAAAAAAATTGATCGAAATTAATACCTTAAATTGACGTTATAAGTCTTTTCTGTTTGTACAGAATTGCGGATATCAAAATCTCAGACTTGTACATTATTAGCTAGGTGTAAGTAAAATGCGGAGTTTAAATAATTCCACAGCGCGAATAATAAGAAGCCTATACTAAGTCTAACCCTTGAGAACCTTTTAAAATATCAATCCTCTTCGACCGGCGTTTCTCTCTAAGTGCATTTATGAAACGTGTTCTGCTCGTTTTAAACCAATTTATCTTTTCAAACTTCTTTACATAACTATTTCCCGACAGATTTGAATAGAATAACAAACAGTGCAAAGACAAAAATATTTGATGTAGAAGAATTAATCAAAAACTCACCAGAAATATCCGTTTATCCGTTGCCTTTCTTCTTTCACGAGTTCAAGGTGTAAAATAACGAAGCCCGTCTGCATGTTGACTGTTTATCTATGAGTTTACACCTATTTAATCTAATTGTATTTCTCTAAAGCTGGCATTATTGTTGGTATTCTTTCTAGGAAAGGCTCTCTCACACAAGATACATCTGTTCCTCTTTAAATATTTGGCGCGTGTTGGAAAGGAGTTGGCACGCGCGGTTGAACTCCGAAGCCATGACAGATGTTCTTTGGCTCGGAAAAAAACTTAAAACCTAAACAGTTAAAAGCATTGGAGAAGATTAGGAGAAAATAAGCGAATAACACTCGTAAGGTATGTCCCAGAGATGTTAGAAGATCGGTTGACTTTTATTAATCTATGAAGTGCTGACCGCTAAGTGTTTTTTTAAACAGTAAATTGCATCCTGGGAAAACTCTATTGATTTGAAGTTCATCGTTTACAAAGTAACAACGACTACTTAGTGAAAACAACAGGAAACTTCAGAACACGACAAAATAGTTCCAACGGCAATTCTTGTGGAAAACTGTAGTAAAAGGATTTAAAAACAAGTTGTGAGTTGCAAATTGTGGCAAAATCTGTGCAATTAATTCGCTGTATCCTAATTTGTAGCGTCTAAACACGTGGCGGTATTATGTTGTTTTGAATGGAGAAGAATACCCTGTTTGCAAATATTTGAATTTAATCATTCATCTGTAGATTGCTAAGTTTTAGAGGTGTTAATGAAGCCGAATACCAAGCCGACTTGCTTCAGTTTTTACAATGGAATTGTGCTGTGTCCATTAGCGGGGACATGTAAAAGGTTTGACTTTGTATGGGAAATTAGTGCAGAGCCGGGCTTAAGAGAGTCTTTTTTCAAATTTGTAATTTGGGTTTTCTTCACATGTAGCTGCGTAAATTACTCATTTAGCTAATATTAAAACGCTGAAACGCGCTACTTCCTTAGCTGACATAACATGCAGGAATGAATGGTTCAGATTTGTACGTGTCCCCAGGATGGGAACAGTGTTAAAGATACTGACAACTACGCTTAAATAACGAATCAATAAAGCTTAAGACCTCGGTTTTTCAATTGAAAATCCTTTCACAATTAAGTTTGCGTTTACATGTAAACCCATTTGCCTTTTGAGAAGCTTCGGACTCTCCAAAAGATTTTGTAAATTTGATTGCATATTTTCCAATATCTAAAGAAACTAATATCGAAGCTTTGTCTCTTAATTCCTCATCTAACTCATTTCATTCTCTTTACGAGTCTTAAGACTTTCAAATTGCATTAAGGAATATTTGAAAGTTTTTAATTTAACTTCTCAGATTCACTGTTAGGATAAATATTGAGAGGACTATGGGTAATTCAGCCGTAAACAGTGAATTCTTGACCGCGTTACATGTACATTTGTGCACTAGTTATTCAGTGGGACAACTCGAGAGATTTGTCCGGGCAAAGCGGTTTCAGAAAAACGTTCAAGTTATAGGAGTTTTTGGCGGTCTGCAACTGTGCAAAAACAGGTCATTTCCCTTGTATCTGCGCCTAGGGAAACCATGACACTTGGATCGGACCAGGAAGAAGACAGGCCAGACAAGTTTAAAGACTTTCGGATCCAGATTTTCTTGTTTTAAATTGTAGAAATTATTTGGCATTACTAGGTAAAAAGTTACCGAAAAAAATTCTACTTTTAAGCAAAAATTTCCAACACTTTGATTTGTGAAACACTTACCTTACAATATTAAGCAAGCCGACCAGAGCTTCGTAATCCTTGCAACTTTTGAAGACCACCGAATTTCAATAGAATCCTTGTGTAAATCCAGACACGTTTGACAACCGTATTTAATGATTCATGATCAAGATTCAGTGGGTATCATTCAAGGATTAAGAGATCGATCATGTGGCGGTGTGCGCCGCGTCCGCATTAACACTAGAAGCCGGGATTTCGGGGATAAAATAAGAAAACCAAAGGCTTGGATTCTCTTTGTCTCACTGTAATCGAGTGTACCATTAATGGCAAAGAAATTAGACCGAAAGAAATTAGAAAGAAATTAGACCGTGGCGTTCTTAATTTTTGCTTTGTTTCGATTGGTGCTTTGTTTGAGTAATCCTAGCTCTGATCCTATTAAAAAGGGTTTTTTTTTGCGGGTATTATAAACATTTATAAACTCGAGTTAAAAGTTAATGGTTTTTAAATCTCATTTACATTTTAAAGTATCATATTGGCCATTGGATAACACTTTTGATAGTACTTTTGATGCGTTTTCGTAGGCCCAGTTCAGAAGTCGAACTTTTGCCGCGTCGAATCTCATGGTTACATGACAAGTGTGACGTCTGAATCAATTGAATTCTACAGATTTGATTAGTGTGGCAGAAATAAAATTCGACTAAGCCAGACGCAAGAAACGACCAAAGTTCGGCGCTGATTCAAACGCCGAACTTTCGGCGTGTTAAATGCTGTGCAGAAATATTACAGCGGCCTTAGCTTTTGTTAACGCCTGCTCACGTTGAGCTTATTGCGAGCGGCAGAATTGCCATACGACGTTTGAATCAGAGGTCGAATTTAATGCCGATTTCAGCCTTAAAGGCAATTAGATTCGACGCAGGAAAAAGTTCGACATCTAAACTGGGCCTTTGTACCCAGGCACTTAAAAGATGGTATACTGATTCTATGAAAAATAATCGATAAAGAAAGCGGCACTTAAAAGATGGTATACTGATTCTATGAAAAATAATCGATAAAGAAAGCTCCGCAAAGATGAAGATATTCCTTGGAACTAGAGGCTTAGCAATGTCAGGAAATCAAAATATCAAAAAAGTGGCTTTTAAATAAATAATCTTTTTCTTTGAATTTTTAATTTCAAAAGAAACTGTAAAACTGTTTCCAAGGCAGCAATTTCATTTGGTTTCGATACAGACAAAATAAAACTTAATGGAACGTGGATGTGGGTTTTAAGACCCAAAAATTGGACGAAAAAAATGGGTAAAAATACGCCATTCGTGAACTCGCATTCTGAAGAACCATCCAGATAAACCTAATAATATTAAACCGCATCAAACCGTTTTGCAAGATTTTTTTCCGGAGAACCTAGAGAACCCTCGAAGCACAGGAGAGAACCAACAAACAACTCTACTTATATGAGATAGCAGGTCCAGGGATTGAACCCGAGACCCCAGCAGTGAGAGGCAGCGCATTAACAGCGCACACCACCCATGCATCCCCGTCGAAAAAAGTCGAGCAGATTTCGTATGAGTGGCGGGAAACTATACAGCACTATGAAATTCGTAGCCGTACCGTTCTTCACCGTAGCCATGACTGCGATTGTGATCGGATAATTCGCACAAAAACAATCAGAAGCCATTTCAGTGTTACGGCATGCTGTAAGTGTTACGGCATGCCGTACCGTGTACGTGCTGTAAGTCAGTATCGTGCATTTTTCCACCCATACGAAAAGCCGCTCTGCATAGATTTGGTGTGTAAATATAATTTATTCAATACTCACCTTGACACTAGTCGATTATGGATAGTGTATGATCACCAACCTATGTTCGTGCAAATGGAAAAAAAGCGTTAAAAAAAACATAGATGTGAATATATCAAGTTTTTAATGCCATTTTTTTGCCAATTTGCTGTCGCCAATGCAGAGAGATCCCCAGTTTAATTTTGTTCCATGAAACTATTAAATCTCTTGGCGTGGTACATCCAACGTTTTATATATAGAATCAAAAAGTAGGAACATGCTGTGCACCCAGTGCATTTATTTTTAGAATTCAAATTAAAACCAGTGTTTTGACGTCAGTAATCCACAGATAACTGAATACCTGATTCTTCTAAATAGTCTTACAAATTAGCTACAAAATATTGAAACAATGTAAAGTATCCGCTTTTTTCCATAACAAGAGACGAACCCAACTGTGTAAGACGCAAAATCCTGTAAAAACAGAGATAATAGTAAACCCCGTGGAATGACTATAAATATTTGTACAGACTTTTTTGGTTAGTTTTCTATTTGAAGGTTCTTCATGATAACAGCGTTAAAGACTAAGAGACAAGTTATCTAATAAAGTTTTCTCTTGTTTCTGAGTTCTTTAAACAACTATATTGACTGTTTGAATTTCATATGTCGTAGTTAGGAACAAATCCATCTGTTGCCGATCGAGCAGCTGTTTTCGGAACAGAACAATTAAACGAACCGCCTTTGCCTTGCACCATGCCGTGACTTCAGTCATACAATTGTTTTTTAAAATTCACAAGACTCTCTTGAAAACACCAGTTTATTTCTAAGCTTTTGTAAAACTATTTTTCAACTACGAATATACGAATATATATAATACACTTTTCGGTTGTTTTTGCATACAATACCACGCGCACGCGGAGCCGACAGCCGGCGGATTTGCCGACGGAAAGTGAAACTTTATCCGCCATTTTCTTTCCTTTTGGTTTTTAATGCCAGTGTTTTGATCATCTGACCTTGTCACGTGTCATGTGTATGAGCCCCAGTGGAATTCTTCAACCAATATGAAAGCACCTTAACAGATGTACAGGATTTGTGCCATAATATAAACAACTCTCCCAGAAGTATAGGCTCTTATATTCCATTCTTAACAAGATAGAAGTTTTTCAATCAAGACCTACGCATTTTTTAATAAAATATGAGGGATTATTAGGATGTGTGGTTGTGAGGGACGAAGCTTTTCGTATTTATGTCGTTAAACAAAGGGTGGTAGCGGAGTTCATTTGGTTGTCAAGCCTGGAATATTAAAACTACACTGAAGGATCACCAACGCATCTCCGTGTGTGCTCTGCTACTAGCATGACTATTTTCGTATTCTATAATCCCTTACCAAAACATCCAGCTATTTGATCGATGAGTAAAGAATTTTCAGAGATAAAACGACAAAAATTCCGACTTATCATAGTGATGACACAGACCTTTGAGAAGTGCGGTTAAAATGTGGTCTTTTGCAATTAATACTGTGCTCACTAAACCGATAACGAAACGCCAGACTACTGCCTCTGGAAGTCTTTAGACGACACTATAGAGTGAAGTAATTCCGGCAAACAAGAGAGCTTAGCTTCACAAGTTTGAAGGAATTCATCTCGTACAAAGCCTGCTTGACATGGCAAAGTTCGCGAGTAGGAGTGAAGGATTTTTGACATTATTATAATCAAAGGGAATACTCTTAACAACACAAGAACAATTAAATCATTTCCATGAGAATGGTAGTTGTTGTGCATTAAGTAGTCTGTTTATAAGCTGTTTTGTAATATTAAGTGTAATTTTTGGGGCTCCTGATTGCGCGCGCGCACGGAAAAGGTTTGCAAAATATTTTCCTCAAAAGAATATGTACTTCAATTAAACACTCAAACAAGTAACCGAGTTGACAGAGATTCGGGTTGCTAGTCATACTGGATTGATTTCTCTTAAGAGTGTACTTAAAATCTGAGAATAATTTAAGTGGCGGTGAAAAATACGCTTGAATTTTCTTGGCTTCGTCTGTTTTCTTAGAATCAAAAGGAATAAGAAGCTTGAATTTCACTAAGTTCGGAAAAATTTTACCTTCAAATATATTACGCTAAGAGGTTTGCTTCTGGCTTGACTGTCACTCTGAACAACTATAATACTCTCATAAAGTAATGTATATGTATATACTATATTTATCAGTGCCCTTCTTTGAGTGTCATTCACGCTGGTTCAAAATGCCCGAGGCTAAGGGTTCGTTGCCTGACAACAATTTATAATCAGCATGTTCCCGGCCTCAAAGAGAATCGATATTAACCATAAATAAAGAGCCTTAAGGAAAAAAGAATATTTACAGAGCAAAAACGACAATGCCTCTTGCATTGATAAGAAGTCGATCAAAGCAGTGTCAAGAGAGCCTGTTTGGGTTGCCTCTGATGGGTTAGTCTAGGATGACGCTTTGAAAGACGTCTTCGTGTCATAGTACAACAGTAGCACTTTCTGAATGAGATAGACGCGATGATGTATTTGCTGTGTCGTTAGAAAATGTACAATTCAATGTACGAAATTAAAGTTCCAACTCCGCATATTTGTGGTTCATTCACAAGTAATGGTTCGGTATCAGGACCTACAGCCAGATCAGAATAGATCAATCCCAAAGTATAGTAATCTTACCTGAAGTTGCAGCGTGACATCCTTTCGTCTGCCAACAAACTATACTTGTATTTACCAAACGAACTGAAGTCTTAACTCTAATTAAACGGTTGGTCGGTTTGCGTAGGTCGGCAGGTCTGACTGATTGTGGCAGCGAAAAGGCCAGTATCGATATTACAACGAAACAATAGATTGATTGGCAGGTAACTAACTGAATAATTAGATTGGAATGAATAGCATTTAGATTTGAGATGATTTTCCAAATGAAGGATCACAGGCTAATGATGCGTTAGAGTTACTTCACGAGTGGACGATATTCAGGTGTTATATGCACGAGTTACTGTTCCACACAATTAAGGGTGGTCTTTTCTAAGGTGCTTTATAAAGCAATTGCGTCATTTCAAACTTAATTGTTGCTATTGCAAGAATCATGCCTGAACCTAGGTTAATCTAGTCAATATTGGTGACGCATCGTTCTTAAAGTTCTCGAAATCTACTGCTCTTTGACATCAGCACCATCAAAAACAGCTATCTGAATCGCCCTTTCTTCAAGAAGCTAACACTTAGCAATAGCTCTCAAACCTGCGGCCCTCGTTCAATGATCCATGACTGGATTTTTACGTTTAATTGTTACGAGGAAGGAATACTGGAAAACCCGGGGAAAAAACCTCAAAACACAGGAGAAAACCGACAAACGACTCTACTCACACAGTACAGTGGTGTTCAGAGCAGACTTCAGAGTTTCGTGCCTCTAAGGTTTTGTAGAAGCGCTCTTGGATTCACATCTCCGCACGTCCGAAAGAGCCGAAAGAGGCCCATTTTTTTTCTGACGATGTGCCGTACAGACATCAGATTGAAACCTACCCAACCACAGACAAGATAAACTGGGAATATGCCAAACATTTATCTTTTGAAGGGCGGTGAATTAGAACAAGGAATTCCTAAAAAGAAGGCTGGGTTTTCGTTATGTTATGAATCTTGTTGAAATCAGTATCGCGTGTGACTGCCAGTAAAAGCATTATCTGAGTACGTAAAGACTTTGGGACCCACTATGTAGAATACCGGTTGACTCAGCATGTAGTTTGATTCTATTTTAATTGGCTTATCCCTCATAGAAAGCCAGCTGCCAAATCAAAAACTATTCTCTCTTTTTTGAGACGTGCTTTCTCCAGTTTTTTTCTGTTATGACTTTATCTACACGATCCCCAGACATCACTTGTCAAGTCGACTCTTTTCGTATGCAAAACACATCAGATTCTGCCTACGCGGAAGCGTTTTTATTTAAATAAAGTTTTTGTGTCTAGAAGTTTTCTTGCGCGCAGTCAATACGAAAAAGATACACTAAGCTTTTAATGCTATGAGATCACTCTGCATGCAAACGGCGTCATTGGAAAACCCATTCGTAAACTTCTATTTCAGTGAAAAGTAGCGATATTGGAAATCATGCTTCTTCGTCGATGGAGCTTCTTTAAGTTACTGTGTCTTCGAGTATCAATGTGCTTTGCGAATGCCTTTTTTGTTCAGGTCGTCCCGCGATGAATGTCGTACAAACTCGCGCCGCTGTGTACCACTCGTTTATAACAGCTGCACGCTCAGCAACTTCATTCCATCTTTCTGAAAGATCTAAAGGACTTGTCACCAATTAGCAGGGGGGGAGGGGGGTGGGGGTTTAAGATTTAAAGCTGTAAATGACGTGACCCTTCTCAGAAATGGGAATAAAATATCATGACCTTCCGAGTAGGTTTGAACTACATTTTCATCCCCCCTTCCCCCTCCCCCTCCCCCTTCTCCCTCACCCTTTCCCCCTTCAAGCATTTAACACTTTAATAATGTGAGCAAGACTGGGGGTAATTTTATGTGACAATCCCTCTTCCTTTCGACGATTTTTACATGACCCACTCTTTTGGAAGGATTAAAAACTGGTGACTTGCTTCCCCCGTTTCTCCATCCCCTGCTAATATATGACGAGTCCTTAAAAACGTTTTCTTTAGATGATTATGGAACGTTTCTCACAGGGTTTGCACTGCTCCTGGAAAATTTTAATTTTTCCAACTTTTGGAAAACTCCTTAAATTTTCTGTTAGCATTAGGTTACATATTATTAGAAAATAAAAATTGTTGGATTGTCTGACATGAAATTTCAAAGTTAAGGGTCCTGGAATTCAATTTATAAGCTGGAAAACCCCTGAACATGACGAATTGGAGACATTTCAGTCGTCTAAGGACTACATAATTAACCCATTTTCCCTGTTATGGTTTCAAACTGAGATGAAGGTTATCAAAACACGGAATTCCTGTGGTTCATTTTCACCAGCGCCGACCATACTGATACACTCAAAAACAAAGTTGGTCTAATACACTCACTCATTGTACTCTTGTAGGGGCAAGCTAAAATGCGGCAGTCTTAATTTCTGTTTGTACAGGTACATCTTTTTTTAGTGATTGAAAGAAGCTTTATTTCTATGGACGTACGTCCGTGGAACTGCAAAGTTCATATATAAATGTCAACTGCCTTACCAATGATCAGTTGTGTTTTAAGCCGGGATTTGATTAAGCTACACCGATTGAAAACATGAATGGAAATTGAGAAAATCTACGGAGAAATCCTGAAGTCGGTAAGACTACAGACTGTGCCAGGCGGAGGGTGAAAGCTTCACCATACAATTTACACTGTTTACACTAATCTAAAACGTTATTGGAATACCATATGAACCATACAGACTCGGTGTCTACAAGGGACACTGGCAGAACGCCGGCATATCTAAATCTGCCATCAGACTAGCTAAAGAATTGATGAGTTGTCATTAAAGGTTCAAATGCGCTGAATGCCGGATTAAACAAATTATTATATACTAAAAATACAATAAAACTAAATTAATAGTTATAAGGGATAACGACATGTGAACAGTGTTGAACAGGAGACAAAAACGAATGCAGAAACTCGCGGCTTTATAACATGGAAAAAGGAGTGTACGAGATTTTTCGCATTAGTTTCGAGAGAATGTTCTGGCTAATGGTCTTGGTACATCTGGCAAAGGTATAGACTTTTATCATAACATCGGTTTATCGTCAAAACATACCACCAAGACTGACCATAAAAAAACAAACTTAACAGCTTGGTAGATCATTGAGGCTGCTCCGATGTCGAAGTCATTCATCCGTTACTTCTCGTTAGTTAAAAAGAAAAAAACAACCATTAAACCGCACTACAGTCGTGTTTGATTTTTGCTGAAAGATCTTTTCAAAAGTTTATTTTTTTTATTTTGGGACTAATGAGTAGTGTCAGTTATTGTTTGTCGTGGCACTTAGTCCTGAGGTATATTTAGCTTTTCAGTTATTTCTTGGAGCTAGTACTCTTCCTAATCTGTTAATTTTATGTGATTTCATGAATCTAACTTATCGGGGCTTGCTACAAAAAAGAGTGGGTTTCGTACAAATGTACAGCCTTACAGCGCGTACATAGTACGGTATGCCGCGACACTGAAATGGCTTCCTTGTTTTCTCATGAATCACCCAATTACATCACGTTGTCGTAACAGCTACGGCAAAGTAGAGTGATTTTATTTAACGCGTGAAAGAAAGATGACTATTCACTTTGTACTAGTTGATAAAGAACAAAAGAAAACAATGGGTTTAGAGTCTACTGCTAACTATTATGCGTACTATTTTTTCACGGGTTAAATAAAATCGCTCTAGGGTTTCCCGTACTCATACTTACTGAATTTTAATGGCCGCTTTTGCCGAACTATTATCTACAGTGCGCCTACAAAGACATATAGGATAAGAAACTTAGAAAAAAGCTTAGAATATATGGGATGCTAGTTGCTCTCTTTGTAAATAATCGTAAATCATTATTAAACATGCTCTGTACGGGAATAGTATATATTGAGCGTGTTATCATAATCCATCTGTACTGATATTCGGTGTTGAACGTATCGCATGTCGCTAAAAAGCTGGCGTATTATCTCTGAACCTCGTAAGAAAATAGAAGCGGTCTCTAATCAATATATCAATAATCTGTCTATTTGAATGAAAAGGCTTGTTTGGATTAAGTAAACGATACGCTGATAGGTTCCCAGCTTGTGTAACCTAAAAATAACCGCGACAGCAGTTTGACTCTAATGCAAAAGACTAAATCCACTTGGGTGAAATGTTTCCCCATTTTAAACCTCTTGGGAGTAAGATTCTTTCACAAGAATATTTTCAATAAACTTGATCACGTGTATAAATTTGACAAACGTTTGACAGACGTTTTTCGCGCCTCAGATTATAATAACACAAACCATCAGATTTTGTCACGCGCATGCGCCTAAGCAATATCATAGCTCTTTGCTACTGTGCTCAGTAAGAATTAGCGGCTCCGAGAACGAGATTGTATCATCACGTTTAGCAAATAATCGTATTCTCACATCGTAGAATTCATGGTTCCGAAACTTCATAGTCACTGTAGCTAGGTCCCACAAGCCAAATGAAGTCCGCTAGAAAATTGCACACCTGATACGCTGATGGCAAGGCAGATTTGTACATTTTGTTGAGATTTATAACATTCCATAGAATTATGAGAATCAAATTGACAATCAATGTAACCTTTGTGAACTTCCCAGGCATTTTCTGATGGTGTTTGTGGGATAAGATGTATTTCACTGGGGAAAAACAGTACTACAGTGATTGGTTGGCTAATATGTTTGAGGTGGAACCATGAATGGCGCAACTGAAGTTGAAATGATTAAGCGCTTATTATGGTTTGCGCAAAATCACCATGTTGAATATCATAGTGGTACTCACTGGGTCGATATGCGGTCATCAGACCTGCATCGGTTCTCTTTTCACTCGGCGAGCTGATACATTGGCCACCATATGCATGTCCATGGTACATTCAAAGAAATATTTTTTGTAAATCTGTATATCCCTTACTATACTTTGCTGTTGCTACGAAAGACTATCCTGTCTTGTCTAAGGAAGGATAACAGCTGTAATAATGTAAAGAGACAATTCAACTGTTAATTTCAGTCAACTCGGGTTTAGGATTCTTTACAACTCGAAGACAAAATAAAATGTCCCAACAACGTGCGTCGTGCGCGAGAAAAGCTTCATATGACCTCAGTTTATGCTATGATAAAACTGCGATAATGACAGAACCGTCATCACTACGCAAACCAATCCCCCTTAATGAGCTTTCGGTGGGTCAAAAATTTTCGGACAAGATTACGATGATCACAAATTAAAGCATCAATCAACCAGTCTACAGACACAGCTTGGTTATTTAGCCTTTGCAAGATCAGCAGGCGGGCATATGTTATCATCCGTTTTATTTAGGCATATGCGGTTTAGCAGAATATTAACACTGATTTCCAAGAATCAAACTTTGATACTCATATCATTGGTTTGTAGGTATTCAAGAGCTTCTTGAAATGAGCTAGGCTAATCAAAACTTCCATAAACCCAATTATTATGTCAGTCCCTGTAATACAGCCTTTTATCAAAGTGCGCTAATTTGATAATAATACTGTCTGTGCACAGTTTATCTTATGCCGTGTTATGCAAGAGGCTCCAAACCTTAATATGCACTTTGACCGAGTACATCTTAAGAACTGAACGGAATATAACCTAACATGTGCGCTTCATATTTGGCGAAACAGCTTTACATTTGTAATGAGAAGGTGGCAGGTGAGCATTCTGCCTGTGCCCTATGCGTCCGTAGTTCTGATTCTACGCTTGATAGTCTGCACGACTTTACAATCTATGAAGTGCTTTGCGGGGTTTGTTAGGTAATATAGAGTAGCATATTGTATGGTATATTTTAAAAGATAATTTTCTGTCACTCGTTACCTTGTGCGCACCTTAAAATCTAGCTGTTGAAAGCGCCAATCTAATTTAATCATTCTCCGGTAAGAGGAATGCGAGGATCAGGATATCAATCAGTTATTGTGACCTGGCTTTTGGAATCCCCGAAAGAAACAAAACTGATAGTTTGTGTGCACATGGTTCCAAGGTTGCGCGCCTTCCGGAGAAAGAAAAAAAATGAGGTACGTTTCATGCCTACGCAAGTAGGAGAGGAGTTAGATTATGAAATGAATAGGATGAAAAGTGCGCCGTGATTGGCTGAACGCGGCTGTGAGTCTATTATCACTCTTTATGTTTTAGTACCGATACTTTTAAGTGGAGGAAGTGTTTTTGGTTGCGCTTTCAAATAAGTTTACCTTTACGCCACTTGTACCCCCCAGTAGGTCGAACAATAACAAATAACGTGAATGAAGCCTTAATTCTCTTAGTCCTGACTCCTAGATTGAGATTCAATACTTTCCAGGACAATTGAACAATGTTTTCAAGGATTTTATCAGATTGTCAGGACGAGCTATAAGGAAAGTAAGCCATAAGGCTTCGTTCATTATGTATACCGCGCGGGGGGGGGGCAGAGGATATTTGGGGGATCGTAATTTTTTTTAGGTGTTTGAGGGGGGTGCCAAATTATTATTGCAATGACGGGGGGATGCGGTATACATAATGAACGCAGCCTAAAGTTCCATGATGTGGTTGGCGTATCTTTTAATTTGCCACGCGTGCAATTACTGAACTTTTGTAAAGCACTTTTTGCCCTTCCGTTACAGACGTAATAAATCCTATACTCTATTACTCTGTGAATAATTCATTCCTCAGTCTAAACAGTTATTGAAAAGAATAGCCAATACAACGTAGAATTTGGTTGAGTTTTTAAGCTATAAGTTTTATAGCCACTATATTTCGGCTTGCCATACTAGCCTTCATCAGGTGTGGTATGGTATAGCCCAATTAGATCAACTAATTGATCCAACGTATACCGGCGGAATTGTTGTCGCAAGGTCATTCATAAAGCTCCACATTTACTCAGTCTAAAATATGATTATAAGCATCTATTTAATAGAAATTAGATTCATTAGCTTTAAGATTGGTCTTACCTCGTGTCTGTCGTGTGCTTACGCAAGTTCGAGAATCAGTGATCATGCTACTGAGTTTACACTAATAAGAAAACAAATAAAGGCTATTGGATAAGATATTTATTTATACTGTATGTACTCAGCGGTGGATATAATTGGTTCGATTGTTTTGCTCACATTCCTGGTCGATATTTATCTGAGTGTGCGGTGCCGATGAGTTGTGTTAGTGGCCTATCTTGATCAAGAATTCGATAATACCGCTAGCGTAAGGCAAGATATATGTTTCAGATCAGAGTGTTAACTTACATAGTTTGTTTTTCTTTCAGATCTTTCTGACGACGAATTACACTCAACATCAATGACAGACTACCTTGAGTCGTTTAATTCATCGACCGCTACTATCTAGCTTAATATTTTAACACCCAGCTTCTGTGATTTAAAATTTTGACCATGAATTTTCTCGCCCCGCCTTCCGTTATTCAGCAGAACCTCGCCTTACGGCTGACGCCCACTCCTTTGTCCCGAACAAGACGCATTCACACTTTGCAATGTAATCAACTTTCTTCATTCAGACACCCTGCATTTAGGGACAGCTATTTCGGTCTCGGTGGTTCGAATTTAACCTCAGTCAATGATTCGTTTAATGGTAAGAACGGGTGCATGGCCTGATATATAACACCAGTATCTGCATATGCATGCTGTGGTCCTGCATCGGTTTCCGAATTAATTAAAGTGCATTGCATTATGGGTAAAAGCGCAATGAATCATGGATAAGACGCATTGCATTATGGATAATAGCTCATTGCATCATGAATAAAGGCGCATTGCACTATGGATAAAAGCGTATTGCATCACGGATAAAATCCCTGTCATTAGCACCCGTTACGCCTCGCTGTCCGCAATGTTAGAGTTGGCTTGAAAGTTCTAGCTAATTCTGTGACAACGGTTTAGTTATTGGAATAAGGCGGATTACAGTAGGATAAAAATTGAATTAAATTTGTATGCCTGACTAGATAAACTTTGCTTAGATATACGAAGTGTATAATGGCAGTAGACATTTTATCCCCATTGGTTAATTAAATAAAGCTTACTCGGTATGTTTTATTGAACAGAATTTGGGCGACTGAAAGTCAAACAAATATTTGTGCGACAAATATATCGAGTATATTGACTGAGCCGCACCTCGACGGTCCCTTATATAACGAGTTTTTCTTGAATCGCCTTTGCACTTTCCAGCGCGTGACTTGGAGACTTTATTGATATAACAGTTCGAGGAAAACATACTTTAAGTTTAGATATTTGGAAGAATTATGATTTCGAAAGCAAAAAGGAAAAGTAAAAGACGACGCGCGCGATATCATAACCTGTAACTGTAAGTTCAGTTTGAATCAGAGTAACATTCGGCAGTCGAGTTCAATATCAGCACAATGCTAATGCTAGAACGGTTTTCGTAATGAGTGGGAAACGTACGGTACTGACTTGCAGCACGTACACGGTACGGTATGCAGTAACACTGAAATGGTTTCCCATTGTTTTCGTCTAAATCATCCAATCACAGCGCGTAGTTACGGTTACGGTAAAGTACGGTACCGCTACGAATTTACCGTATCGTTTCCCACTCATACCAGATCCGCTCTAACTAATACCCGCAACAAAACTGACTTGCCAACCTTTGGCGTTTTAAACTTTGCCGTCTTCATTCATTGCGAGATTTCAGCAAACATGTGATTGGGTGTGTAATAATACTCACCAGATTAATGCAGATCCAGTGCATCCGTCTTTAATATCGGCGAGGCAACGGAAAGAACACGATTTATTGAAAGTCATTTGCAAATGTTCTGAAGGTTATCTGTCTAAATATATGGCTTTTAGTGTTTAGTATTCTGAACACAATGCAACAGACGGTGCTATAATCATGCCCTCTAAACACTTTTGCTAAGTGCTTTTTAACCCTTAAGGGACGGTGTCTTTTCCATTTTATCCCTCATTTTTGGGCCTTATCGAATCCCAAGCTCTAGCCCAACCATATTTGGGGTTGTCATGGAAACTTCCACAGCTCCAAAACATCGAAGGCTCACTTTCGTTGGCGCCACGTCTTTTCATTGCAATGGCCGTTGCTCGAGGGAGCAAGAGC
>JAAAQI020083226.1:0-16795 GCA_011800005.2 Stichodactyla mertensii | reverse complement strand
TCATGTCCCATTATTGGATTTGGTAGCATTTTCCCAATTTGTTCCCAATTTGGGAAACAAAGATGTTTTCCTGTGAAAATTGGTGGTACTTTAGAGATTTGCTCTGGAAATGTGTCTTACTACTGAATCACTTTTGAAAGAAATTTTTCAGATTAAGTATGAGCTATGCCACATCAAAGGGTACATTTTATGTGCATGTACAGGGCTATAAATAATGGCTGGCCAGTTTCCAGTTTCCAGCAAATGGATTCAGGGCTTTGATAAGCTCTTAAATCTATTGTTGAACAAACAGGTGGTTTTTTTTTTACTTTTATTTAAGGTGGCTCCCTACAGTTTTTGGTTGTTGCAATCAATAGGAAATGTATAAATAGTAGTCTAGGCCAACCATATTAAAGTTTGTGAGTTTAGGATTCAGTGACCATGTATAAGGTTACCATGGTAACACAATGTCAGCTATAATGAAGGCCATTGTTTTCATTATAAAATTATTCAAAATTCCACAGTGAAATTTTTAAAAACTTTTTACAGTGAAAGTCTGTTACCTAAGTTCATTTGACCCAGTACTAAAAGATTTGCTACTAAAGAATTTAAAATAATGTGAAATCTTGATTTTGCCAATAAAAAAGATTCCACAGTACTGAATTTCTAAATATGTCGGCAATTATTGAAGTTTTATATCATGGGAAAAATATACGATTGTGAAGACATATTACTGTCTAGATAAGATAATGCATGCGACCAAAATACCAATATTTTTGTCATTAAAATAAGAAATTTTTCTAGTTCTGGTTCTGTGCATGCATTATCGTGAATACTTGTGCATAATCACTTGTTTGTGCACCCAAACACAATATCACTTGAATAACTTACTGCTATTGACATTCAACCTTGCTGGAATACATCCTATTAATTCACTTCCTCATGAAATTGTGTTAAGCAAAAAAAAAAAAAAAGCTAAATGAATAAGTGAACAAAGTAAATGAAAGGGAATGTAGAGAGCAGTCTATATTTTCCAGATCTAGCTTGTCATGTAAAAGAGAAGAGAAAATCATAGTTTGCAATGTTGATTTCAAATAGTTCTTTACTATAATCCAGTTTAATTTTGAAAAGGAATTACTTGATTTTTCAGTTTGGATTAGCAAAACTCATTCTCAAGCAATATATAGAGTGTAACACAGAAAATGCAATGTGTGTATTAAGTATTAAGTTATATACCAGTAGTAGACATGCATAATATCCAAGATCAAGAGTTTGAATAATTTCTTTAATCTGTAGTTGAATGAACAGGTGTTTTTTCCACTTTATTTAAACTGTCAAATGGCTGATATTTTCTGCTAAATAACCGACTTCTGTTTGACAGTCCTGCTTGCTATAATGCATCTTATTCAGATCTAAGATTATATTATTGGAATTGAAATGAATAATGAGAAATGAGAGAAAGAACAAAAGTGGGAGAGAGTAGGAAAATTGTGAATGGAAGGGAATAGGAAAGTTGTAAAGTGGTCTGTCCTTGATCACTTTACAGCCTATTAACTAAGTGAAGCATCCTAGAACTTATATTCTTTTTTTGGCCTTATTCAATAAATTGTCTCCCATGTTGTCGTAAACACTACAAAGTAGAGAGACAGGAAGAAAGAAAAACTTCAAGAAAATAAATCCTGTTTTTACTTGCAGTATTGTATTTTTAAAAGAGAATTTATTATAAAAATAAAATTAACTGACTAAAATAGCTTGAAGCATCCAACTTTGAGTTCAATATTATTGTAAACCCTTGAACATTTTTATTTTTCCATTAATAATCTGAGCCATCTATTTATGTGTCATATTGTTTTTGTCATTATTTTCTTGTATATGAAGTTGATAGTGGGAAAAAATAGAACTAAGAGTTTTTGTTGCTAAATTCGGCATCATGTCTTATGATGACTGACCAGGTGCAAAGCCAGGATCCTTGTTTGTCAGAGCTTAAAAATCCTAAGTAATATCCACAAAAAGAATAAATTAGGTAATTGCTTACAATAAGAAGGAAATATGTGTAGGTTATGCAGGGCAAATAGCATTTCAGTTAATGCAAGCTTCCTTGACTGAATCTCTACTCCAGTTAAGGGGAATTACATGTAGATTATGGTAATACAGTGTATGGGATCACTACATGTGTGTCTATTAGTTTCTGTTACCTGGTGAGCATTTTCTTATTACATGTATTAAGTGGCTTTATGTGTACACAGTTTACTTTGTGCTCATTTTCCACTGACATTTCTATAGTTACAAACAGTCAACTCAAACTTGCCAAGCAAACTTTTAAGTCCATTCTCCAAGTCCAAATTTTGAACTATTTTTTTGGCTCACAGCAATTGCACTCATTCTTAACCAAATACAAATCATGTAGATATCACGTTATAAAGCAACTTGGCAAGGTGGCAGACAGCATTGAAAAGAATTTTGAAAATTGGCTATACAGACCCAAGAAGTGAAGACTGAACAGCAAGAAAATGAATACTCACTTGCTTGTTGCAAGTTTTTTTCAGCAGTGAGTGGAGAACAGTCTTTATGTTGAATCCTTGACCTATTCCAAGGAAACTCAGTGTTGACTGACCTTAGAATTACCACTTATTATTATAAAGCTTGTGTGTTTAGGGGAAGAACTTGTGCAGTGTTTTAAAATCTATTTAATCCCATTATAGGGGTGTATCTAGATGGGGTCCTAGAATGCCTGTGACCCCCTTTGTAGGCCAAACAAGTGATAAAAAATAAAAGAATCTGATCGGAGAAGGTTATTAAAATGTTGTCAGAAGGTAATTCAAACACTAACACTTTGGTATGTCAGTAGGCCTGAGTTAGAGAGAAGAGAGAGCTAGCGGACATTGGTTTAGGACCTCCCTTTGAAAAATCCTAGATACTCCCCTGTATTATGTAATATCCAACTCATAATACTAGGATGAAGAAAATTTACAATCAGTGTCTATGGAAATTCTTAGAAATCCTTGTTTTTCATTTCAGAGAGAAATTATAAGAAGAAAAAATGAAATGAAACGAGCCCAACCACGTAAGTTATTTATAATAAGAACTTATTTTTCCAATTCATCTCATTGTGATTTTATTATTCTATGATTTAAAAATACAGTATAGAACCTTAGTCTAATATGACTTAATATACTCATGAGGGTGAGTTGTTTTTATTTTCAGATTTTTTTATTATATAAATAAACTGTCCTTGTTTACGAGGGTAACACTTAATAGCCGGAGGCTAACAAACCTGTGGCCCTCGTTCCATGATCGAATTGGAATTTAGGAGTTGAATTTTTGTGGAGGGAGGAAAACTGGAGAAAAACCCTCGAAGCACAGGAGAGAACCAACTAGAAACTCTTCTCACATATGACACCCTGAGCCCGATGGGACTTGAACCCGGGTCTCATTGGTGAGAGGCGAGCGTTCTCACTGCTACACTACCCGTGCTTCCCTAGCAAGATGGTCATAGGAAATAGCCAAACCATGAAGTTTTTGCCAAAACTTTAGCAAAAATCAGTGACAAATTATTTTGTTTTTCTATCAACTTGTAATAGACCTATAGTAGTGTAGCCAATGAGAATGCAGGATTCATAATGGTCCTCTAGTCTGATCAGCAGTTGCTAGCATTTAATAAGTAAACTTCTTTCTTATGATCCATAATGAATTTTGATCATTAGTGTGATAATACTTTGAGGGTATTTTAAAAATACACAGTAGCTTTTTTTTCTCATGGGAATGTTTCATATGTGGCAAAGAACAACAAACTATTATTAGTATTAATTGTGCAAAATCTTATATTAGATGTAATGGTCTGAAATGACAAAACATTTTGCCAGAAGTAAGGAGGTCTATTTGGTCACACACTACATACCTCAGAAGTCCCCTTTCCTTGGTTTCTTTTCCATCTGTTAACTAAAATTAAATGCAGTTTCCTCTATAAAAATTATTACAGTGTTTGAGCCAGGATTTTCATGAAAGGGTCACTTTAGCTGAGACTGTCCCTTAAGGCTTTTTCTTGTGCATCAAGTAGACCATTCACTGCAATTTTAGAGGGACAGAATACATTTTATTGCGGGATTGGCACAATGGCGCAGCCTGGCTCAAACACTTAATTATATATATAATATTAATGGCAGTGTAATTTTACATGCTCTTATTGGCCAATTTGCGGGTCATAACTTATGGTACAGATCACCAGCCCAAGGCTGCAAATAATTTTTTTCTATTAACCTGTTACATGTATGTCAGGCTAGGGACAAGGTTTGACCAGACATGCAGCCAGTCTGGCTGGACAAAAAAATTTTGACAGAACAATAATACAAGTCATGTGTCCTGGTCAGTCAAAACCTTAAATTTACCAGACAAATGTCTGATGACCAGTGCTAATTCGCAGCCTTGCCAACCTTATTTTTGTGCTTGCCTTGCCATATAATAAACATCATCTTAACCTCTTTTGCTTGGTTCATACATAAGTTATGGAACCTCCCGGGTTTTTTTTTCCACTTTTTTTTATAGCCTGCCCACTATGCACTTGGGCCATAAGGCAATGCAAAAAAACTTGGTCCATAACTAATAGTACAGCCCTTGCGCTCAGTTAATGCGCAATGGAAAACTGGGTTATATCTTATGGTACAGCCCTTGTGCTTGGTTAATAAAAGGTACTTATTTTTTCAGATCATAATTTCAGTATTTAAGGTTCCTAACACTATTTTGATTTATACTATGTAGGTATGGTACAGGCTAATGATATGGTGAGACCAGGATCTCGACAGAATGACAGGACTCCACTGGTTATGGGAAACACAACTCTACATGGTGAGTTATAGGTATTTGAGCTACTGTATACTCGTCTAAGCTACAGTGTAGTACCATCTGTATGGGAAGTTGCTTGATAAGTATCCATGTAGGAAATTACTTGATCTTTTGTTTATAACAGACTCAACAAAACAACTGTCAGCCATTGTTTACACTCATGTTTGCTCAGTTCTTAGCCACTCATGCATTGTTTCTGTAGCAACTTACTGTGATTCTCAATGTTATGCAAACTCAGATATTTTAATGGCTTGTTGTGAAATTGGTTTTTCCCTGCTGTCAATAAAAAATAATCAGTCGGTAGCTTTTATATTTTTGACTGGCGGCAGTGAAAATCCAAACTCCAACAGGCAGCTCTCAACTACTGAGTTCACAGAATATTGAGAATTGCAGGAAATGGTTCTCTACAGAATGCCATTAATGATTTTAGTCATTAAAATTGTAAAAAATTGGCAAAGTCTTTTTTATATTTAAAATTAATTTTGTCTTCATTCAAATGAACTGCACTGAAAAAATGCTTTCCTATTGGAGGGGAATCAGTTTTAGAACCCCCCGTTTCCTTCAAGTATATTATGAACGAGCTAGTAACTAAATAATTTACCCTCTCAAACACCTCTAAGCCTTAGGAATTCAGATCTTATAGGTTGGTGTATATGGTTTGTAGAAACAGACAACACATTTCAAAATTTTGTTGAATTTTACTAAATGTTTGTAAAGAAATAGAGCAGGGTTCACAGATGTGTGAGTGGGCCCATGATAAATTATGGACCCAAGGGGGAACTCCCTTACAAAAAGAAATAAGGATCCCTAAGTGCCCTAAAAGGGACCAGAAAACTCTGTTGGTGGGCATCTCATTTGTGAAAACCTTAAGCAGTTCGGAGCAATTCATTGCCAACTCGGAAAAGGAGCAAAATTCAATACAATTATAATAAAATAATGGAATTGCAGCTGTTCTGACTTCTATCAAGTTATAACACACGTTTTATGTTATTACTCTGTCCTACAGATTTTATTTTCCCTTATTTCACATGCATTATTACTGGATTTCATGTTGCATCTCTTACATGATCATATAATAAATCCATTAGAGATTTCAAACATTTGAGCTGCTACCAAATATTTGACTGTCTTTTTGCTTTCTTTCTCTATGATATAATTTCCTTCTGAATATTGTTTACAGTGACTATAATTTCCGTACCATCTAACCATGTAGGTGATGATTTTAGAACATTGTGAACATCAGGAAATAAGCAGGACGGCATTTGAGTTTGAGAAAAGATAACATTGGTCCACTAGCTTGATATATATCAGTCAGTAATGAACTGTCAAGGATGTAATGCATGACTAATAGCACATTTAAAATACCCTGAGGGTTTCTACAGCATAAAATAATTATATGTGTCAGTTGGTTTATGAATGTTCGACATTTAGTTTTAGTACCATTCTATAAAAAAGCAACTAGACAAGGTGCAACAAATGTATCACAGTGTCTTTACAGGACAAAATGTATTTAGTATAACCTGCATCATGTAAGTAGTAATTTTGAATGATTGTTGACAGGGTAAATTAGGAAGATTTTAGGGATTTTTTTCTTTTAAAGACTGTGAGTAAATGATTTATTGCATAGTTCTACATGTACTTAATACAGTAAAACTTCCCATCTAGCAATTTTATTATTTTATTAATCTAATATTTGTTCTACAGTTTTATTATACATGATAGTGTACCTGTAGCGTATTTTCAGTACTGAGACATGCATTATCAGTTTCCATTACAGATAGAGCAGTCTTATTGCTGTACATCTTTTAATAGTACATGCACTCAAAAATGTGATGTTAGTATAAAACATTTGCTTCTATTTGGAGCAAATATACATGTAAGTCAAACACAATTTATTGTTAACCAAAAATGTAATTTTATCATTTTTGTTTTTGTTTTTTATTTTTATTTTACTGGTTTAGAATATAGCTGTTTTATTGTACAGTTTATTACAGGCAAATTATTGTTTTCTACACATGTTGATTTAAAGGTTGGGAGAACTGATAACAAATTACTTTCATCATCAGGATCTTATTTTTCCTCTTATACTATGACAATCTAACTTTTGTTTTGAATTACTGACCTCAAGCTGTAATATTTATGTCTAAATGAAGTAATTTTACACCAAATACTGTAATTTTTGAATTTTTGGGGTAAAAATATTAATTGCTTCCTGAAAAATATTGAGTCAAAATACTAATATTTTTCCTTTAATTTTAGCTTTTATTTCATTTTTTAATTGTTAATTTCAAGTTTTAAGTGTGAGGATTTCCTTGTTATTAAGCAATAATGAGAAATGAAAGGGGAGAAAAAAACTAAATATTAAAATATTCCTTTTTGCAAAAAATTCCTCTTTTCACTAATATAAGTATTAATCTGCATAACATTCGAATAGAAACAATGATTAAATGATTTCATTCAAATTCATTTTTTGCCTCATCAGTGGCTGGGGGATATGACAATACCATGATGGGCTCAAAAGACATTGAAGATAAGACTACATTGAGTTCAAACAATCTCAGCAACAGAACCGATTGTAGTTATAACATTATCAGTCATTTGGAACAATCATGCTGGATTTTGTTGGCACCATTTCATACACATATTTCAAAAGAGGTTGTCAGTCGGCAATCTTACATCTGACCCAGACAATTCACCAGCACAGGTCATCACTTAAAGGTGGTGTTGCACTTAGCTATTTACTAATTAAACTGAATTTGAAAATAAATTTACAGTTCATGCCATCAATTCCTTTTGGTCTCAGGTTTCAGATTTCAGATCTCCAACTAACAACCTTTTTGGGAATAGGTGTATTATCTTTCATTAACAATTCCCACTTATTCATAAATTACTCCATACAGTATCTTAATTTTTCTGGGTTTACAATTAGACAAGATTCAACTTACCTCTGAAAGATTTGCATTACAATTTTCTTTTATATTCCTTTCAACTTGGACTACTGTGTCGGGTATACATACATGACTGTATAGATGAACCAGACAGAATTCAGCTACAGTGTACCTGCATTTAAACAAAGAAAACAAATGTATCATGTAAGATGAAGAGCACGATTTTTTGAACACCATTCGGATGCCAAAGTTTTATCTGCAGATTATCATGAAGTTCTATATAACTGTGATGTGACATATATCACTAAAATTATAGTTATTTTAAAAGTTGCAAATGACAAAATCTCTCTCCCCTGTGTCAACTCAGATCAAAAAACATTCAAATTACAGTGAAATTTGCATTTAGTTTAATACTAATCAATATGCAGCTATATTGTGATTACATGATAGAAGCCTGTGGAAGCCTGATTTATAACATAGCCATGATATAATGCATGCTGTGATTATGGTTAATTCACATTCCAGTTCACAATGGAATGCATGCTGACATGATCAAGAAGCATGTGAGCCCATGCATTTAATAGAATTTTTGTTCATACTTTTTCAAATCTTTGTGCTATTTTTGGCCTGGTTATGTTATAAAAATGGTTCATGCTTACCTTGTGCATCCATCATGAAATGCACTACACACCACACCACAGCAAAGCACTACACCTCACCTCACCAACAAAGAAGTACATGAGATGTATTAAAAATAAATAAATCTCTCTAAGTGCCTAGTCGTTCTAGCATTATTCGCACTAATTGAGGGCACTATCACTCACACACACTACCACTACATTAACTGTCTTAAGCATACAACTCTCAGCTCACATTGTTGATTTTCATGGAGGAAAGGAAAACCAGAGAACGTGGAAAAAAAACCCTTGTGGTAAGGAGAGAACAACACATCCAACAAACTCTGGTCACGTAGTATCTGCAGGGCTTGAACCAGCAACCTGTTGGACTCACAGTGATGAAAGGCGAATGTTTTACTGCTACGCCACCCATATATTAGTAGTAAGGTAGTAGTAATTAGATATTAGAGGATGGTGGTGACAATTGATTTCTGTGTCACTTCACAGGTATAGATGGTTCATTAAATAACAGTCCAGCACCAGATATACCAGCAGGGGGTCTGCTAGTTAATGTCGGTACAGATGATGACGAACCACCTCAACCAAGAGTAAAGCAAACAACAGACACAGAGAGAAAATTAGCAGCCATGGGACTGTCGTCAAGTGCAGACTTTGCAAGTTATAATGATGATGATGATGACGATGATGATACGCAAGGCAATGCACAAGCTGTCACACCTCTAGTAACAAAGGACAGGGCTCCTTCTCCTCTTCCGATGGCTGGTCATGATCAGCCTCCTCCTTATGATGTTGCATCAAAGACTAAAAAGGTATCTTGAAGATATAGTCCTTACTGATTACCCAGTCTTACAGTGTTATTCACTCTTCTTATTCTTGAATTTAGGAGCACTTTGCATATCCTTGCTATCCTTCACTGCACATGAAAACTATTGTGTTCATGCAAAGTGCCACTCAAATATGATGCAAATGCTGAGCTTAAACAAAATGCTTCATAAGGATCATAAGGAAGCAGCATAACTATATTACATATATCTACATGTGCCACACAAAAACTTAATGTTTTGTAAAATGTTTTTTTCTTGACAGACAAGTAATGAGTCACCGCCATTAACATCAACTCCAGCAAATGAAATAGAAATAGATGACTTGGAAAAGTTTGTATTAAGGTGTGTGCTGTTCTCCAATATGCATGAACAGTTTGTTGTCAGTGAGCTTATATGAAATTTTAAATGAAAAGTAATGTACAGTAGCATTGAAGATTTAACAATCATTATCAGATAATTTGTTGGGTTGCTTAGCTTACGGTGTATGAAATAAGAAAAAGATTTTTTCAAATCATTTTCCTCTCAGCTACAGAAAGTTGGGCTGTTAGAATGGCTGTTATTACTAACAGCTGAATGAACAACTAATCCTGCAAAATTGTTGATCATGGCCCCTCACTCTTTGTTTTGAAAAACATTTTGCACATTGTTTTTAGATAATTTACAGACAGTTTTGGGATTATCTGAGACTAAAAATGTATTGGATTCAATTAGAAAAAAGTGCTTGAACATAGGGCTAGCCATAACAAATCACAACAGACTAGCTAGTGATAAGTTACTAACAAAATTTAATGCTGCTCAGCTGGTTTTGTCTAATTTGCATCTCAACAGCAGACATCTGCATGATCTGCCACTGATTAGCCAATCAGGCATGTATTTTGTGCCTATCAAATGTTTATATTTTGTAAACTTCTGATGTTCTGTTTCCTGGTCAATTAGACCAGCTCCACAGGGGGTAGTAATCAAATGTCGCATCACAAGAGACAAGAAAGGCATGGACAGAGGAATGTATCCTACATACTTTCTACACATGGAAAAGGATGATGGAAAAAAGGTGAGAAAAGATCTAATCCATTTATAGAACAAAAAAATAGTGATTATACCAGACTAAGTAATATAAACTGCATTAGTACATATGGAGTGATAACAAATGGATATCATAAATGAATGTTTAACACCATGTTGAAAAATATACTTAACTTCACTGACGTTTCAGACATAAGTCCTTCCCCTTGAGAAAGGGGTGTGTATATACAGTATATGCTAAAGGATAAATAAGTGACCTATGCATTTAGCCATTAGAGAGACATCCATGGATGATGCCCATCCTCAGTGGGTATCACATTTTGTTCAGCAGGAGGGGGGGGAGGGGAGGGATAATTTGTCAAGCTTAGAATGAGTAATTTCCAATCTTAGACAAACTCTACCCCTGCAGAAGTTTAGTTTGCTTGTTTGATTTCTTAAGGTATTTTTACTGGCTGGTCGCAAGAGAAAAAAGAGCACCACATCCAACTATCTCATCAGCACAGATGCTACTGACCTCTCCAGAGGAGGAGAAAGTTTTATAGGAAAATTACGAGCAAATCTTGTAGGAACAAAATTCACAGTATTTGACCAAGGAGTCAACCCAAAGAAGGGTGGAGTGATGTCAGATGGGTCCAATATTAGAGAAGAACTGGCAGGAATAATTTATGTAAGTACAGTAATCTCTTCACACGTGTACTTCATCTGTGTGTACGTGTCAAAAAATTTTTAAATCCTTGAGGTCTTAGTTTATTTAACCTTAGAGGAAGTAATTTGATTTGTAAGAAACTAGCCAGCATTGTTTTGAAGAACCCAGAAGACTTGGAGACAGAAGACAAATTTGGGCAAAAAAATGAGTAATTTTATGATATTTTTTTCCTAGTGTACAAATGTCTTTTGCTTGGAAACATGCCTTAAATAGATGCCTACAAGTTCATGCCTGTTAAAACAACAAGTCAATTCTACCCAGCTGACCTTGTTTCTTCTGATCTTTGTTTTCAGGACACTAATGTACTTGGCTTTAAAGGTCCTCGTAAAATGACAGTTATATTGCCTGGTATGGGTCTTGATCAGCAGAGAGTACCCGTAAGACCTAGATCAGTAAGTATTGAGCCATTTCAAGTAACTTTACGGTGTGTTTTCCACCTTTTAGGCATCCCTCTAACTCAGTTAGAGTGATGCCTAAAAGGTGAGGGCAATGACAGTGGCAGGTGTGTCATGATCCAAAATTAAACAGATGTAGATGGTATAATTCATAATTATTGTAGGATTATTGATATCACCACCTTATTGTGGTGGGGTGGTTTGCGCATCTCAGTGACCCATAGAGCTGGAGTCTTACACTCATGGTAGGGCCACCCATGCAGAACAGGTCAAAGGGTTAAGGGACCAGACAAATTGTGATTATATCAGGTTGGGGTAAGGCTGAGGGCTGAGAATCCTCTCCTGTAAAACTTCACAATTACAGAAACCAGGTTGGATATTGATAAATCTCTGGTGAAAGAATTAATTCCTTACTGGACTCTGTTATCATGAGAATATTAGGAGTATGGAGATATGAAGAATAATTGTGGTGTTTATTGTTCTGTGTCATAGGAATCAGAAACAATGTTAGAACGACACCGGAATCGACAGCTTGAAAATCTTGTAGAATTGCACAACAAAACACCCGTTTGGAATGATGGTAAGCAAGTGTCTAGTTTATATATACCTATTTCAAAAAAGGTTGTCAGTCAGAAATTAGAATTCTGAAATCTGAGCCAGACAATTTGCCAATGCAGGTCATTGCTCAAAGTTGTACATGTAGTATTTACTGCAGTAGCTATTTACTGATTGCAATTTACTAAAAGATAAAGGCTTATTTTAAAAATAAAACTTGATTTCAAAATAAATTCACAGCTCCTGCCCTCAATTCCTCTTCTCAGATTTCAGATCTCTGATCAACAACGTTTTTTTATAATAAATTGTAGGTGAAAATTGATGACAAATTAATGACTGTATAATTTGTCTTAGTTTAGCATTATATATGGCTAGGACTGAACCATAATAGTGGATCCATGTATACTGTCAAGTGTATTAAAACCCGCTTTAAGTGAAATTATTATTATTGTTGTTGTTGTCAATTTTTATTTTTATTTTTTAGGTTGTAGTTGTAACTGTAATCAAAGCATATAAACATATCTATTGTATCTTTAATCAATTGTTTAAAGCCATAATAGATTCAAGTAGACGATTGTAAACTACCTTTTAGAAGTGACTCAGATTTATGATAAATTGTAAATTAAGTAAAATACATTAAAGTTTCTATTATTATTATTATTGATATTACCAACATCTAAATTTAGTATAACTTAGAAAAATGCAATATTAACTTTTACTGTTTAAATTGTGATTTATTTAAGACACACAGTCATATGTACTAAACTTCCATGGGCGAGTTACCCAGGCATCAGTCAAAAATTTCCAGATTGTTCATGACAGTGATGGTAAGTACTAAATTAAAGGTAGTCATTCAGTAAGTTGGCCCATTGAACAGTCAGTGAGTGAGTGAGTGAGTGAGTCATTCTTCCCTTTTGTCTGTCTTAAGTCCAGTTTACACAGTATAACTTAAAACTGTCTTAAAACTGTCATATGGGATCTGCTTATGCCATGCTTGCAACGTGAATTGCTTCATGTAAATCAACCCTGTGTTGAAAGCATGGTGTAAGCAGATTGCCTGGACAGTTGTAAGCAATGGTTGTACCATGTAAATTGGACTTTACATTGCTTTTAAAAGTTTTGAAGTCATTTTGAGATCTCTAGTAGGTGAAAGCCACTTTAGACCATGAAAATGTATAATTGATGTACTAAAATGTCATGTTAGTCCTTATAATGCACCTTTTTTTGTCTTTCAGTGGATTATATCATAATGCAGTTTGGCCGAGTAGCAGAGGATGTCTTTACCATGGATTACAGCTATCCCATGTGTGCAATACAGGCCTTTGCTATTGCACTCAGTAGTTTTGATAGCAAATTGGCTTGTGAATAAAAAAGTAAGGAAAAACATCGCTGTACGTAATAAATAATGTACTCTATGTACCTACAAAAGATAGCAATATATCTTAAAATAGATTCTGCTCCTTATTTGGATATTAGTGTTATCAGTAAATACACTATGCTACCATCCATTTATAGGGAAAAGTCATTCAGCATGTTAAGTGCATTTCACATAACTTTTGATGAGTCAGTTTCTGAAGTTCGAAAATTCCAAAGTTCAAGTTGTACTCTGGAGGCACTGTACAATGAATTTTTTTGGACAAAACAATAGAATTTTACTCTCCTGAGTCCTGAGAAGTGAATAGAGCAGATTTCATATGACTGTGAAAAAGTCACGGCACGAACACGTTGCGGACACAGTCAAGGCACGGCAAGGAACTTTGGAGTTCTAGAAAACATCACGGTCGCGGCAAGGCACGCTTATGGCAAGGACCGTACCGCGACTTTTTCACAGTCATGCGAAATCTGCTCTATTGTTCATAAAAAATACTTATTCTTCTTCTTTCCTCCAAGTTGTGTTGGGAATTCAGCTGCAAGGGGTATATCATTATTTAGTGACTTCTCCCTGTGAGTTATTCATGACAAGTGGCTGCATTGTGTAATCTATTTAGGCTAACATAACTACCTCTAATTAACCAAGCACAAAGTCAGGACCATAAGTTATGGACCAAGTTTTTTTCCACTACCTTATGCCCCAAGTGCATAGAGCCCTTGGCCATAACAAAAGTGGTAAAGTATGGGGTTCCATATGTTACATAGGGACCAAGCAAGGGAGGTTAATAAGATGTTTGTTATACAGCAAGGCAAACACAAAAGTAAGGTTGGTGGTCCATACCATAAGTCATGGACTGCACATTTGCCAGTGAGAGCATATGAAATTAATGTGCCATATAATAACAGATTATATTAATTTTTATAGTAACTAGCAGTAATCTCGACCAGAATTGCTCTAATCACTGAAAAAGATAAGCACATATCCCTTCATCATTCAACATAAAAAGATAATTAACATATCTTATCTATCTTAGCTACTATAGGGATAATTGCAACCTGGTTATGATGTTAGTGTATCCAATACAAATACTGGTTATTATAAAAGTAATTGCACTCTTAATACATGTAGACTTTAAGATCAGGCAGATTTTGTCACTCAAATGTGGCTGTAACAGACCCTACCTCTGAGAACATTCTATGAACTTGGGTGCCAAGTCAAAATGTCTTTCTGTGTATCTCGCACAGTAAATGTAATTTATCAATAATATGTACTACTTAACTATAACAGTATGCATGGTCAAGGCAACATTTGTCCTCTGGAGAAAGTCCTAACAAATTACTAAGTATTTAAAGAATAGGAATAATATTGTCATAAGGTCTAGAATTTGGAAATGCCTTTCTGATTTAATTGATAACTTGCATGATGAAATCATGTGCAACCTACATGTATTTAAGGTGCCTTTAACAACTGCAGCTTGTCTACACAGTACTTTTACCCCATCTCCCCACCCACCTATCTATCCAACCAACCATCTACATTATCCATCTGCACACCCTCATCCTTACCTATCCATCCACCCACCTACCTAACCATCTATGGCATCCATCCGCATGCACTCACACTCTAACCTATCTATCACCCACCCGCCAAATCAACTACTGAGCCATCCCTATTCTCTCTTACCCACCTATGTACTCACTTACCTAAATATGACACCTCCCTAGCTATGGCGAAGGCCGGCTTCACATGATCATGATAATCATAAGACATTCTGTAGGTGACAGGATATGATATCATCATTTGTGTGAACATTCTGTCACAACAGGCTATTTAAGTTCTAGACCAGCTATCTTTTACAAGTAAGAATACTATGGATTGGAGGAGTGATTGGCATAAACCTATGACAACCTAATATGTAAAGAATAAAATCTCAAATAGAAACCAGATGAATATTTTATAAAGTGGATATATTACAAAGCAAAAGTACAAATCAGTAATATTACTCTAGCAATTGTTCACTCATGGGTTTATTCTTATCACTCTAGTACTGACATGAAATATTAAATTAATAACATCAGTACTCAGTGGTTTCATTAATAACCTTAATGATCCTCTCTTATTATTAAATGTATAAAGCAATGTTTTATATGTTCTAGAGATGTTTACTCTCCTTTGCCAAATTGATACAGATGTAGGATATTATTACGTATTATTATCCATTAGAAAATATAATTTTTATGCAGATTTTATGGCATGCCTAAAATTTAACCAACATCTCACAGTTTAGATTTTCTTTATTCTTTAAGGTTGGCATTTGTTTTTGAACAGAAGTGCCCGGCCATATTGGTTGAAAAAGTACATTCCCCCCACATAGCCTTGCATTCAAACACTTCTGAATGATTTCATGTGGGAAAGAACAAGTTTTCATTCTGTTGGGAATAAACATGGCTGCTGTGTGATTAAAGCCCATGGGAAGGCCCTTTTAGAAAACACAAGCTTGGAAAATAATTGTATTATTCTTGGGGCACATGTAATGTCACACCTGCCATGTTGGATGACTTGAACAAGAGTCTTTAGCTTTGATTCTTTTGTTATATTGTCATCCAACATGGTGGCCATGTCTTTGCCCCTTTGGCACATACATTAAGGCATGACCCATACACCACTCCATTCAGGTGCCAAACCTAATACAATTAGGTCATACTGAAAATCATTTAGGAGCGACTGCTGATTCAGACTTAATAATTAATGTGTTGAATGTGTTCATGTTAGAATACTGTAGGCATGTGCAGAGGAATTTTAGACAAATTATGGGAAGATTTTCACTGTGCATAATTTATGCATTTGGCTTGGAACATGAGAAGAGCACAGTATGAATCAGCTGTGTGCTGCTCCAGTGTCCCATAATGCAGCAAGTCCTGTCCAGCTTAATGTGTTTGCCATACCAATTGAAACTACCAGATTCATACGCTGCTCTTTTGCCATAATTAGTTTATCAATTAGGTTTGGCATGTGAGTAGAGTGGTGTATGGATCAGGCCTAAGATTGTTAATAAAATTAATCTTGTAAAATTCTTAGCTAAGCACTTTTAAAAATGTTTTAACATTTTCTATTGATGTCATAATTACATGATTTAACTTCCTGGCTGTATTATTCTTTAAGGCTGTTTTTAAAATGTTCAAATATTAAGTTCAAATCAAAAATGAATTTAGATATTTCTTTAAAATATTTTAAAAGTTCAATTAAAGCCATGAGTATTGCAAAGTCAAGTGTCATGTTTTCTGTACAGTAAAAACTGATCAAAATAATTTAAAGCAAATCATTTTTTGTTTCAGTATTTTGATGTGCATGGTAGTCAACTTTAGAGCTCATGCATACCTTTATGGGATGTACAGAAATACAAAACTGAATGCAAAATTAATCTGTGAATAATATTGTAAGGCTGCATTCATTATGTATGGCTGAGGGGGATATGAAAATTTTCTTATCAAATTTTCTTAACTTATATGTGTAAACGAGCAACCAGCGGAGAAGGGTTGCTCGTTTACACTTATACGCTGGCCCGTTGGGACAAAC
>JAAAQI020083005.1:0-13685 GCA_011800005.2 Stichodactyla mertensii | reverse complement strand
AAGATATAAAGAAGTAACAGATGTAAAGCTGAGTAGATCGAAGGGGCTAAGTCACAGCCTTCCTTCGGTAGATGTTTCGTGTGCGGAAGGCGGGGGGGGGGGGGGGTGTGAAGACTTACAATTTAGACATACAAATGATGTGACCCTTCTCAGAAATGGGAATAAAATGCCATGACCTTCCAGTGTGGGTTTGGACTAAATTTTCATGCCCCCTTTTTGTCCAGCATTTAAGGATACTCGAAATGGTTTTCGTGCGTGCGCACGCTCTTAATGACGTATTCAAAATCATTTGAACTTGCAAAATAAAAATTTTGTCCCCGAAAATCTCACATTCAAACTAATATAACTCAAAAACTGGTTGGTAAAATTTCTTTAAAGTTTGCATGTGGTTATTATTTAATGGTTCATAAGTGCTAAGAAAATATTAAAAAATTCTCTAATAGGGAACATCCTAAAATAAACTTCATTGATTTTTGAGAATTCCCCATTACAGAATTTTTTCTTTTTCGTTCAAATCAAAGAATTAGTTAATGTTGAAATAAGGCAGTTTTAAAAGATTTTTATCGAACCGTTTTTGAGCTTTAATTTTTTAAATGAAAAACTTTGCTCACGTTTGAAGTGTTCTATCATTGTCATAGCAATGTCTTACATCATATTTTTATTTTCATTCCAATCTTTACTCTATGGTCTCTGGTCTCCTGGGTCAATTTACTGCCATATATTAGCCATATAAAGTTTTTCAGGGTCATTTTTGTTAGCGTATAGCGTATAAGCCAGTTAAAAAACCCTTTCAAGCCTCCTAAATACTCTATCTGAACCTGACTTGGCATAATTTCATGTGACCCTCCCTCTTCCTTTGGTCTATTTTTAGATGATCCATCCTTTGGAAGGTTAAAAAAATGATGACCCTCCCCTTTTCTCCTCCCCCTCCCCCTCCCTGTTAATCTTTGATAAGCCCCCCCACTCTCCAGAAATATCTAACTGTATGTTATGTTTTATTTAAAGATCCAAATATCATGAAGAAGAGTGGAAGTGTGCTTATTGTTGCAGAATTGGCCAGAGAATATGGTTTCAAAGATGTTGGAGGTAAGAAGATTTTAAATGAGGCTAAATATAATTTAGGCAAGGTTAAAATCAAGAGAGTGTTGGCCAGCAGTCTTGCCCAAGATAGCGGCAGTTGGGGGGAGGACCAGAAAGGATTTTCAGGGGCTTGTCATCCAACCTTCTGCCCCTATGTTTTAGCAACTACTGTTTAACAATTGTCCCCAAAGATGTTTTCATGGGTTGCAACTACATTGATTAGGTTCTCTGACCACCAAAGAATGCTTCAGTCATTTGACCATTTAAACAGTTGAGACTGAAATATTTCTCCATTATTTTTCACAGGGGTTCAGCGTCTGTCTTTCCGACAACTGAAATCTCTTACCACGCATGCCTTTCCAAGCATTGCCTGGCTTGTTCCAGAATTTTTATATGTTCCTTGCTGGTTGATTGGAGCAGTTATGCACAGGTTTGGACCACCTGTCAAGGCATTCCCTAGTGAAACATAACTTATCATAGGACTAGAGTTTCATGGACCTGGAAACATGACTACTAATGATTCATTCTATCAGTCAGGAAAACTTCAATTTCCTTGTCAGACTATGATTTTCTATAGACCTTTTAATTTCCTTGATTCTATCATACTTGTTGGTGTTTTTATTAGAACTGCCATAATGTTATACCATCAAACTAGCAGACTCAGGCAAATAGGCTATTAGTATTTAGTAAAAACCTACTAATGGTCTATCACCAATCCTGCATTCTGATTGGCTACTCTACTAGTGGACTATTCGTGATAGTCTACTATAGTAGCAAAAAGTGCTGGTTTTGAAAACCAAAACAATTATTTCACCCTAATTTCAACATTGTTTGTATCCGTTTATTAGTAGGTTTTTACTAAAGCAATTAGACCTCTCAGCCTCATGGACTACAATTCAAATAGCTATTGAATTGTAGTCCATTCACCCTCGAGGTCTAATTGTTAAGTAGCCCAATATATATGTGGACAATAGGTCCAATTGTTGTAGTATAGATATTAATATTGGCTTAAGTATTCAAAAGAAAAGAAACCTCAGCAGCAAATGCTCTGAAAAATTGGCAAATCTTTATCAGGACTGGTGACAACATTCAGTTGGTTTACATGAGATGTAATTAAATCAGGTATTTTGTATTAGTAATAAATGATTCAATACCAACTGTAAGTCAGTGTAATTCTTTCAGCATTATTTTATTCAAATTTTAGTAGCACGACTTAAATTTTTATTTTACCTTATACTGGCAGCACCTTTTTTTTCATTTCCTACTTTTGTTAAATAAATATTCACTTAATGTAGTGTTCATGCTGTATTTGATATACAAAAAATTTTAATTTTACAGCATTACCAAGATTCAATTTGAGTGTTACTACGTATACATTGATGGTCAGCATTAAGTAATTTTTAGGATACCAATTTTAGAGATCTTTACAAAAAGAATCTTTTCTCAGGAGTCAGTGCACTCATCAAAATCCAAGAAACATGCAGTTGGTAAGGCCAAGAAAAATGTAGCTTTAAAAAATCTTAAAGTAAAAGAAAAACATAACTGTTTTCTTTTGTACAATGAAAATCTTTTAGATGTTGCTTTGCCTTAGCGAAAAGGCCCTTTGCACCTTACTGTCACACATGATGATATATCACTTTGATAACAAATGAACTCAGCTCCTATTCCTTTAGGGGGAGTCAACATGGTAGTAATATTGCAGAATAGTGGTCCCAATTGAGATTGTTTATTGAAAGTTTGTTTACCAATGTTTTGTTGATTCTGCATTGGTGAGGTGTCAGTGGATTGCTGATTGGATAATGGCCAACTGATGGCTGTTGGTCAGCAAAGAAGTCAATAGGGGGCACTATTACCCTGCATGGCAAATGAAACCAAGTATATACACCTAATTCAAAAACCATTGTCAAAAGCAATAAGGGACTAGACTGCGACAAAAAGCAAATGTCTTTCTTCAGGATATTTAAGCTGAGTTTCTAGGTCAACCTTGCAGCCTGCCTAGTCTCCCTCTCAACTGTTTTTGTGTTGTCATGCAACAAGTATTGTGACGACACAAGAATGGCTGTGAGGGAGACTATAGCTAGCAGCCTGCCATCAATTGCAAAAAGTCTAAAATGACTAAATCTCAGAATGGATGAACAACTGAAAAAATCCCCCAAGGCTTTGCAGACTTGGCTTGTTCCTTTTGGTTGTGACAACATTTTTTGAAATAAGTGTATATCATGTTGGAAAAATAGCCTTTTGAAAAAGGTTTTGCTAAAATGTCATAGATTATTATGACATTTTAGCAATCTTATAAACAGTTCTTCAATAAATGAAAACCAAATTGCATAATGCTCACCAGCAAAACTTCCATGACTATTAACTGCAAAGGGCCTTTTTCATTTTGTGGCATTTGATGGTTTGGATGCACATTGAGTCTCAAGAAAAAGGTCTCATGGATTTCTTAGTTTATAAATGAAACTAGTATTAACCACTAACTAGGAATTATCCTTGCACATTTAGATACATACATAGTAAAGGGGTGAATATAATTAAATTCTCCTTACCATGAGATCAGGGGCTTATTCTTCACTTAATTACCTACTAGATGAGCTAAGGCACTATCTGGTAGATCAGGGAACCACACCATTTTACCACAGAATTAATTAAGTTAATAGAATTGAAAGGTGGAAAGTATTACTACCTTAAGAAAAATTGGGTGGTTCACTGTGTTTTAAGGAGGCTTGAAATGGTTTTTGAAATGGCACACGCTAACAAAAATGACCTAGAAAAATTTTATCTGGTTAATGTATGACAGGAAGTAGACCCAAAAAGACCAAAGACCATAAAGTAAAGATTAGAATGAAATTGAAAATATGACGTGAGATGTTGCTATGACAATGATAAAACACTTCATATGTTATTTAAGTTTAAATATGAGATTTTTTGAGGCAAAATTTTGATTTTAATTTATGTATTGTATATGTCATTAAGAGCGCTTGCACGAAATTAACCATTTCAAGCCTCCTTAAACTGGTACAGATTCCAGCTAGTGTTTTTTCTAAAGCCTAGGTTGGCTGTTGGATTAAAGCACTTTTGCAGCACAGAAACAGGAAGCTATGATAATATTCATATGTCAAAAAACCTCTAGAGCTTTTTCATGTGATGTGTGGCTGTGTTGATGTACCTTAAACAAAGGATGTCCAAGTCCTTTTGTTTGGAACACCAATGCCATGTCTTAGCTTTTGTCTTTTGTTCCACATGACAAGGAGTGAAAATGCTCTGTTAGCCAACTATTTTGCAGATTAGACTTGCCTGTCAGATCTTGGCATTTACAGTGTACCTCATTTTTAAACACATTCATGTTTCTTTCTATCATTCATTTTGCTTCTCCTGTTTCCCACTGTTGGAAATTCCATTTTCAATTTGTATACTTATCATTGTGAAACCAATTTCCAGTCATTACTTTATCATGTATTTGTTGACATCATTCAAGCATGTGGACTGTATCCTATTCAGCCCTATGAATTCTTGCTAATGAACTTGGATTACAGCCTTTTTCTTACTTTTAACCTAATGGATCTAGCTAGGTGATGGTGATAAGTTGTTTCCAAGGAATCTCCTGAAAAGAATAAAAGTAAATCATATTCATGACTGTCAGAAGAATGACATTGAGTTGAGAATAAAGCTTATGTTAATCAGGGACAGTGTGCAAGGATTATTAGTTTTGTTTTATGGGCTTTAATCACACAGCGGCCATGTTTATTTAAACAATACATTTCCCCTGTGTGGCCTTGCATTCAAACACTTCAGGAGGAGTTCATGCTGGCATGAACAAAAGTTTTTACTCTTTCAAGCATTTGTTATTACTTTTCAAACCATCCAAAAAAGTGCTATTGAAAACAAGCAAATGAAGAGATAACTTCAGGTTGGCAAAAATATGAGCAAAGAAAACTGATGTGATGTCATTAGGATAATTCTGAAAGAATTCCCTACTTTCTATTCTGGAAGTGACAGAATTTTACCCCTGGGTTCCCAAGGATGCCTACCTTCTTGCATTCTGGAGAAATGCTTCTTTTCTTTTCGTCAATGAAAGCTGCCTCTCCTCAGAAGACGAATGGAATTCTGCAGAATTTAATCCATGGGATGTTGACTCTGTTCTTGAGGGATCATTTGCTGAGCTTATGCGGTCCTTGTTTTCTTCACATAGTGGGTGTTCTTCTGGAACTGAAGAAGTTGAACTTGTTCCTTCTTCATTTCCAATGCATGTTGAGGGCATTTCCTCATCTTCAGATTCAATTATCAACAGACCAGTTGTACTCCAGTCATTATCTGTACCATGTTCTTCTAATTCGCCATGTTCCATTGTTTCATCAGACTGAGCACTGTCACTGTCTGCTGTGTGTACTGTTTGTAGCAACTCAGGCTCTGGGTCTATATCTGGCTCTTGCTCAGGGGGTGTCCATATCTTAAATATGAAAATAAAAAAATTATGTGTTATTCAAACTTTCTTTGGAAAAACTGGTAAAGCTGCCAGCCAAGGCAAAAAAGTCAGTGCCATTTCACATGCATGCATACAGCTGTTTCAAAAAAAGGTTTATGGGGCAGCCACAAATGGCCATTGATGATTGGTGATTGCGCAACCAAAAGGAATGGTGGAGTAATAACAACTCATTTTTTAAATACCTAAATATTCAGTGAAGATCTTCAGCAGATCTTCTTGTTTAGGTATTTAAGAAATGATGAAGAGATTCTTATTGCTCAGTTTCTTTTGGTTGTGCCATCACCAACAACCAATCTCCATTCACTGTTCACCCTGTCAACCTTTAGCTGTAAACAGATATACTTACAGATGGCACTGCAATTCTCCCTTCCAGGAAATTGTCAGTTGTAAGTTCAACTGAGTGTGTTTGTCGCAGGTCTTCCATGATTATGTTGAATGGGACACGAGGAAATAAGTCTTGTACTTGATGCGCCTGTTGAAAAAAGTGTCAAGCATCAAGCAGGCATTTCTAGCAAGGAAATTGCCAGTATTCATCAATTTTAAAATTTTCTTTAATTTCTGTGTGCACAACTTTCAAGTCTTTTTATGCTATGTAAATCTCATTGACCATAGGATGGTTTCAGCAAATGACACTATTCTCTGGTTGATGAGAATACAGATCAAGAAAGACCTTGATTTGCTTTTTACCACATTTATGGACATTTTGCAAACATTTCTTTAGCCTGCAGAAGTGTGCACACTAGTTGATGTCAGAATCATGTTCCATAATACAGTTGAGAGTCAGTTGGAAAGCAAAACTCTTAATGCTTGTGCTAAAAATTCTAGGTCTTCATTTTTGGATCTGCCTGTGGGGTACCGCCTGTGGGTATGTATGTGTGGTCCAACATCAATCTCAATCCATGGGAGAGGTTGTCTGAAATAGATACTGACGATAATATGTATATGTATGTATATCCTCTTTGCTCCTTGTGGAACATAAGGCGAGGTGATGATAATGTGATGTGATGTGATAATCATAATGCTAAACCAAAATTACCATCAGTTCCAGTCGGCTTTCAGGCAGCTGTTGGTTACCATTCATTTCATTTGCATGTGTGTGAACAACTTCAACAGAAAAACTTGGAAACCAACTGGCAATTTGAGATCCTGGGGAAAGAAAAACAAGAAATTTTGGTGTCAATCCTTGAATTAAACTAATCCAAAAAGCATGCTTTGAAGTATCATGTTCTCAAAATGAAGTCTTGGGATTAAAATGAGTGTATGTTCACTGGTTTCTTATTCTTGACTTTGAGGGGCACATAAATACAATAGTTTACCCTTCATTGCACATGAAAACTATTGTGTTCATTATGCAAAGTGTCCCTCAAATTTGATACAAATAAGCCAAAAGGAAATGCTTTATGGGTCGTAAGAAAATAGTGTATGTAAGAATTAAGCAGCATGCATGTACACCTACCATCAAAGTGAAAAAAGTGGTTCCTGAAGAAATAGAAAAAGGACAATTAGAACAAATTATAATAATATCATTCAGGCCATGATTAATAAATATGCTCCTATACACCTCATTTTATTGGACATTAGCTAGTATCATGAGCTTTTCTTGTAAATGCTTATTTGTCCTCATAAAAAAGGAAATTCTACCTTCTTTCCTAATCCCATTAGTTATAATTTCCTCTTCTGGGACAACTGACCATTGCGTCCCAAATATCCTTTAGGTTAATTTTCTCACCTTCTGATACCATGGCCCATCACAAATGCAGCCATTCCTCTTGCCTGACGTTCATTTTCTGGATCATTCTCTGGTTGGAGATCATCAGCTAGTGACTGCCGACATGTTGGACAAGAAGTATCATTCTCTAACCAAGAGCGAAGACAGGAACTAAACAGAAAAACGGATTGTGAATAAAATTGACAGACAATATCACAATCTCTCATTTTTGTTGCCTTTCAAATCCTACTGTACTAAGTTAAAAGATTGGATTCAACCAATCTATGTACATGTCTTTCCCAACGTACCTGTGAAAGAGATGTCCACATGGTAGTTTTCTGGCCACCTCCATAGTGTCCCAACAAATAGCACAGTCATCATTGTTGGCCAGAAGTTCTTCATTTGTCGCTGTGGGGAATTTCTTTTCCATGCAGTTCAGAATACGAATAAAGTTCCTGTGTCTTGCTAGCCTCTTTTTTATTTCATAAAACAGATGACGAAGCTGCATACACAGAACAAGGCTGGCCATACTCAGGAAAATGTTTGACCACAACTGTGAGGAAAAGCAAAGTTCAAAAGACAAGTGTAAATTTAAAGTATGAAGTTTTTATTTTTGCATTGTTATTCATAAGGCTGGTTTTTATATGATGGCTGATGATTGCTGTTGATTACCTGGTCATCCAAATCACCCTATGATTGCTGAGGATCACTAAGCATTGCTACCGATATGCTCACATGATTACTGATGATTGCCATATTGCTGAGAAGTGTTGACATATGATTGATGATGATTGCTGGTCAAATTTTGGATGATCCAGTGATTGACAATGACCTTTAGTTATTATATGAAAACCAGCCTTTTGCAACAACATTGCTAATAAAATCCCTTACTAAGCTTTGGTATATTGGTAATTTGATTTCATGTTTCTTGTGAGCAAGAATGATATGCTTGGAAAACACTTAAAATCAAAACTTTATCTCTGCAAGATGACAACTGTGACAGTATATTTCAGCAGCTCTAATGGTCTATTTATCATGATCTTCTCATTTACCAGCATGTGAAGGTGATGAACCAAATCAACTGAGTAAGTCCCCAGGTCCAGCAACAGGTCTGTATAGTAACACCATGTGGTTCGACCTTCCCATGTACCAGTATGGCCAATGTCCCACAAGTGAATACCATACCTAAAGTCATAAACAGCCATTGTTACAAAATATATTTATACACTTTAGTTTTCAGTAGTCCTGTTACCATGGGACATAGTCTTCTGTGTTTCAGTGAAGGTCAGTGGAATTTTCAAAGTGTTTACATTGCTGAAGGGAAGTTAATGTGCATACTTTTATTTTATCACTGGTATTTGTAATTATTTACACTGAAATGAGGTTAACCCCAATGTTAATGAGTCTATGATCAAAAACACAGCTCTTTTCCTTGGGGGATGGGGCTGCAGGCTAGAATAATGGAACCATAAAATATTCGTGACATTCAGAGGGGGGATCACCAAAAAATTATGCATCAAAAGTGGAAATAAACTGTCTTTAGTGGGGCTCATGATGTTTTTTGTTTTGTTGCCAGCCCCTCCCCCCCCCCGCATAAAAAGTATGTGGTCTTAGTAAAATTACATAAAAATTCAAAACAGAACATTTATAGATGTTCTAATTTGATTAAGCTTTACCTTATTCCAACATGAGTGATCTTAATGAATAGCAGGAGACACTATCAAACAAACAAACAAAAAACCATTGCAATTGTAAGATTAATATATTTCACCTGGAATCCAAAATAAAACATTTCAACTGCTCTCAAACAAAAGACCTAACTAAGTTTCTTATGCTTGCAAATCTTACCTCTGCTAACATGAATGTGAAAGTATGAATCCCATCAGGCCATCCAACGAACAAAGACAGGAAAAATAATCCATTGCAGCACATCAGAAGAACAATCAACAGACCAATGATCTTGCCATGTGTGGCAGGGGTGGTAGATGGTGAGAATGACAGCTAAAAATTAAACAATTTAAATGTCAACTGAACATGTTTTCAGCCAATGTAAACAAATAACTAGTGTCAGAAGCAAACTATTGACAATGTGACTAGTTTGGTTTCATAGAAAGCCATCACATTAAAGACATGGTTCACACTTAGTGCACATCCATTGTGAAATGGATGCACGTGGAAGGTTGATGCTAAGCACAAAAGCGTAAGAGTCGCACAAGGCAAAGCTAGGTGAGACTCTAGTGCTTAAGCAACCTCCCAAGTGCATCCATTTCACAATGGATGCATGATATAAGCATGAACCATTTCTTTTATAACATAGCCAGAGCTGATGAATAGTACAAAGATTTGAAAAACATTAACAAAATTCTCAATACATGGATGAGCACCCTTCTTGATCCTGTAATTCATCATGAAATGGATGCAAGCTTGCGCATGCAAATTAACCAATCACAGTGCAATAACCAATAAAAGGAAATCTGCAACACCTGTGAAAAAAGAGAAATATACTTTTTAACTTTACTGATGTTTTGAGCTTTTGCCCTCCAATGAAGGGTGAAAGCTCAAAATGTCAGTAAAGTTAAGTATATTTCTCTTTTTTTCACAGTGTTACAGTTGATTTCCTTTTATTGGTTATTGTATTCATTACACACCAATGCAGCCTATACTAGTTTACTCGCTAGTTTCCATTTATCAATCACAGTGCACATTCATTGTGGCTATGTTATAAAAATGAATAGTCCATGTCATCTATGCCTGTGATAATCTGTGTCAAATTGTCATCATTAATTTTCTCCCATTATGGTGTTATGTGCTATTTGCTATCAGACCAAATCAGCTAACATGTTGCTACATATTTCTACCCAATTCAAAACCTCTGGGAATAAAAACTTTTGTTCCAAAAATTTCCATTTCATTTCCATGTGATATTGAAACACAAAAGACAAAGAATCTTATTCCCAAAAGATTTGAATTGCGTGCTAATGTAAATAGCAACATGTTAGCTGATTTGGTCTATAGAAGTCTTAAGCTAGTCAACTGTATTTGCAAGTCATGAACATTCATAAAGAGTGACAGGTTGCCATGGCAACCAAGATTATGAGTACAATCAGTAGTGCTTTATTTAATATTACCATAATCTTATTATCACAGGCACAGGATTACTCATTAATTATGTCTGTCTATGTTAATGTATGTCTGTAATACATATCCCATTGGATTTTGATTACTTACATATTCAAATCTGTTCTTGCAAAGCTGAGCAAAAAGATGAAAAAAGCCCAACAATGTGAACCAGGCAGTCCACCACATTACCTCGTCTACTTTTTGAACATTTAGAACACCAAAAATAAAGATAAATTTGTAGAAAACAAAATTCCAAAATCTGTCTTGGATTTGCTGCAAAATAAAAGGTTGTTGGTTAATAATAAATGATGATACAAGAGCAAAGATAAACAAATCAAGGGCAAAAATAAACCTAATCACTTGGATGTAATAATGTTTACCCATTTCAGACTACGTGTCAATCCCTTGAGAATAAAATTCTTTGTTTGAGGCTCATTCATATGTTTCTTCTCAAGTGTTACCAAGAACAAAGAATGATATTTTCAAGGGAATGACATGTGATCTGAGATGGGTAAACATTATACCCAGGGTGACTTGGTCTATATTGAGGGAAAGAGTGTGATTATGCCAAGATAATTATAATTAGCATTATAATATTAAGATTAAATGAGCATGAGTTCTGGATTGAAAGATATTGCATTTGTATCTCTAGCCACATCTCCTAGCACTCATTCCATGCAGAAAAGAGAGTGAAAACAATATCTGCAATCTAGAAAGAGAAAACTGATGGAATATTATGATGGCTGAAATGTCAAATCACAAATTTCATGATTTGAATAAACATTCGGAGTGGTCTGGGAGTAACTGCAGTCAAGACAGTAGCATTTCAGCCACTCAGAATAGGAACATCCTGTTTATCTTCCCAGATAAATAGAGGATATTATGATTGAGCAGAGATACAAATTTTGTCCTTAAGTGTTGAAAAATCTTAACCCAATTTTTCAACACAAGAAGATAAAATTCAATCTCCAAGTAGGCATGTAATATTGTGTACTCCAATGATAAGTTGAATCGGGTAAATAAACAGTTACTATAAAGCTTCATATATTATGCATGCAAAGGGCATTGTTGTGATTCTTGAAAATGCTTTGAGTTTTCGGGAAGCAATGCATATCAAGGGCCTCATTAATTGTTTACCCAGAATCCCAGTTTTTCAATTTGTGCTTATGTAGCATTATTAACTATGATTTATAATAATAAAGATGTTGATATTAATATCAATAATATCTGAATAACTTATACAAGCAGATCCAGCAATAAATTTGTAATTTAGAAACATTTGCTTTGTTTCGTCGACTTTTAATATATACTTATTGAGCAGCTTACAAGTAAACAAAGCTAGGGACTGACTATTCGTTTGTTCTACAAGCACTCTACGTGTCGAGCGCGTTTGCAGATTATTTTATCGCTATTTAAGAATGAATTATAAGAGGCGAAAATTAGATTTATTAACTATTCTTATGTCGGCGGAATACTGGACGTATGTTGATAGGCGCCACAATTGATAATGCATACGATATACTTACACGTACACACAACGGAACCCACGAACGCAAATGCGCAAGAACTCTACTCAGACTCTAGATTTCACTCTGGATGTATTGAAAATATGGAATCAAAGTGTTGAAAAGTAAACTCTACCTGAAGTTCTGCTTCTCTCAAGTCACCAAACACAACTCTTTGAATTATCTTGCCAAAGATAAACAAGCAGCAATAAGCCATGTTCAAATTCGACTGAATACAAAAAAGGGAATCGAGTAATAAGTTTAATGCCTTAATAATGGCAGGAAAGATAAGCCGACAACCTTATATTGAGAAAATGATCAATGTATACAGCATACCCAGAAACAAAAGTTGTCCGCCGTCATGAAATCGTATATCGTAATGTCGGGCTTCTCTTTCAGGTCTTCTGTATTGAGCTCGTTCGCGTTCCATGTTGTGTTCAGCGCATATAAACACGACGACACAAAGAGTAAAAAGCTTACAGTTACGTATGTCTTTAGCGAAGGAAGAGGCAGTTGTTCCAAGAACACCAACGTCATCTTAAAATGAGGCAAAAATTACTAGTCAAGGGATTTTAGTTCGAAAAGATAGTGAGAACGAAACATCGTCATCCATGATGAAACCAACACAGGACAAATCGATCGATCGATCGATCGCAGCTCGTTTTCCGATTCGGTTGATTTCACCCCATCGATGACGTCATAGCGTTCCAAAAAATTCCCCTAGGAGCTCCCCAGAGAAGGGTACAGTAGTATCCCACAATGCATTGCGATTGATATTATATTATCGTTTCAAGGGTGACGTCATCAGTCGGCTTCAGCCTTGAGACTAAAAGTGATGGTGGCGACGACTTTCCGTGATGTGAAGGACTGTAAAGCTGTTTTGAAGGATTTTCGTTTGTTATCTATACATTGCGTTTGTGAAAATAGTTTTCAACTTTCCTTAAAGGGGATTAAGTGTCTTAAACTCGTGTGCCGCCGCGTTTATTCAGTTTTGTCGATAAAATGAGTAAAAAACGAGTGGCCTTGATTCCTTGTGTGGTTGGTGGGCAAAAAGCTGATGTTTTTTTTCGATAATATTAGAAGTCCGGCGTGAATTCGGGTTATCGTTTCGTCTAATTTGGTGGTTAGTACAACTGTAAATGTCAAAAAAAGTTTGAGTAGCTTGTGAACAATATGCATAGTTAAAATTTATGGAAATAGTCGTACCAGCCGTGAATGGACTCTGGGAGCTCCCTAAGAAAATTTGTCTTATCAGTTAAAATATTCGTATTTTTGTATTTAAGTTCTTTTTTTACCCTTTACTTCACAAACTCCAAAATATTTGGCAAAACACAAGATTTACTTAGTAGGGATCGTTCACTATAGACCTCTTTACTTGGATGTTTTCAGACCACGTGTCATTCATTCCCCGGCGGAGGGTCCTGAAGGGGGGATCCTAATCCCATTTCCCAGCCCAAAAAAAGGCCAATCCCAGCTCCCATTTTACCCCTTCAGGATCCTCTTCCCGGCCTTACGTTTTGTTTCCTTGTTTCTCGGAAACCCTTGAGAAGATACGTTAATATGTATGAACCTCGAACAAAGAATCTTATTCCCAAGAGGATGACACGTAATCTGAAATGGGAAAACATTAGGGACCAGTCATAATTTAAGTTGGAGGGGAGGGGGGTGGAGGAGAAATTGGGGGGCCTTAAAATGCCAAAAGATGACCTTGGGGGGGGGGGGTCTTCAAGTTTCTTTTAAGATGACGAATCACTCTCAGATGACGATTATGTAGTTGGCACATTCGGAA
>JAAAQI020082894.1:0-16809 GCA_011800005.2 Stichodactyla mertensii | reverse complement strand
ATTCATTCATTCATTCATTCATTCATTCATTCATTCATTCATTCATTCATTCATTCATTCATTCATTCATTCATTCCCCTAGTCCTTCCTTTCTTCCTTCCTTCATTTATTTATTCATATCTGAATTCCTTCCTTCCTTATTTTATTTTATTTTATTTTATTTATTTATTTATTTTTTCTTTCTTTCTTTCTTTTTTTTTTCAGTACTGAAAAGTTTTATTTTCTCCAGAGCTCCAACACACTGGTTTGGGTTCCCTGTGTTTGTGATAGTTCAATCCGCTGATTCTACCTGCAGGCGCACATCATCTACAAACCACAAACATTGAGCCACGTACAAACCCTTCAGTATTACATGTAAAACAAATTGGATAGTTTGACAGGACGTCTAAGGATATCAAGAAAAAGTAATCAATGAGGTGTAAAATATATAAACGGTGTTTCATATCCTACGGAACAAGAACTTCGAAGTTATAATAAGCACCAAATAGAAAACTGTATCAATTAGACGTCAACAAAAATGGCTTCCCAGTTTGGTAATGGTAATGTTATCATCGTAACAGAAGATAGATTCTTTGATGTTGAGATGGACAGAGCAGGGAAAAGACTCGTTGTGGTAGATTTTACGGCTTCCTGGTGAGTGAAAAAAATATTGTTTTGCTTTTCGGGCGATTTTGGAAGATTTTGGTGCTTCCTTGTCAGACTTCTCGAGGGATGTGTTTTGTTTTGCTACTTGTGCCATGACTCTGCAAAATCTTCCTCTTTGAACCATACCGCTTGACTGATTTCAATTCATTTATTCCTGCATGTGATAGAACAAACTTTATATCTCTGAGCTGTTTTTTTTTTTGTTTTGTTTTTTGTTGTTGTTGTTGTTTTTTTAGGTTCTTTATTTTTCTTTCCTTTTACTTCAATTGGTGTACCTGTGTGATATGATAAAATTGATTTGGTTACAAGAGTAATAATTGAATGACAAACTACTCTGTTACATCTAATGTAGGCAGGATGTTATTTTTAAAGTTAGACCTCAATCCTTAATGGGTTATGAGCTGTTTGACTTGTAGCCCATGAGGGTAGAGGTCTGATTGTTTTAGTATAAACAAACTAGTTGAACAGTGATAGATGATAAGCAAAACCTTGAAAACCTTCAAACCTCAGCAAAATGTGAGGTAACTACCATCACAGTCAATCAGAATGCAGGATTTGTAATAGTTCTCTGGTTTGTTTATACTAAATATATTTGGTCATTATATTTGAGATTGCTGGGCTGGTACAGAGGGGACTGGGGTAGCTATGCAGGCTAGTCCTTACATGACATTCAATATGACATGAGTAAATGGAAGACTTACATTACTGTACACCTGAGGTGGATCTAAAGGAGGTGTGCAAGGGGAAAAGCCCTTCTCCTCCCCAGAAGAGTTGGCAATCTTTTGATAGAGAATTACTTATGTGTATCTACTGCATTATTGATGCTTGAGTGTAAACTTCCTGATTATAAATGGTGCATGACCCAGGGCTAAAAAAATGGCCTACAGCCTAGTTCTGTTTTTTCAAGAACTCGGGCAAAGTCTTCTCTATATAGACCTCCCAGCCTGTGAATAATATATACATTTTCATGTAATAATTAGTCATTCTTTCTTTCCTCTAAGAGTTTTAATTGCAGTCCTAATCTGCTTTGAAAGCTTCGTTTTATGGAGAAATATAAAATTGTCTCCATTTTTCAGGTGTGGTCCTTGTCAAAGAATTGCTCCAGTTTTTGTGCAGCTTAGCATGAAGTACATGTCAGTTGTGTTTCTTAAGGTTGATGTTGATCAGTGCCCAGTAAGTATTCACTTAATCTTTACATTTTCAAAAACTCAAATTTATAAACTATGTGTGTCATTAATATGCAGATTGCATGTACCAGTTAATTGTATGTTTAATTATAATGCACATGCCTATAGAGTTATGATCATATTATTCTTTCAGTTTACTGCTGAATCATGTGGTATTCGTGCAATGCCTACTTTCCACTTCTATAAAAACAAAAAGAAAATTCTGGAATTGAAAGGGAGTGATCCTCTCACTTTGGAAAAACAGATACAAGAATTGTCAAGAAGTTCTCAAGAAGAGAACCACTTTGTAAGTATAGTCCTAAACTAAATTAGGATCATAGACTTATGCTGATTGCAAAGGGAGCCATATAAAAATGTATGAGTGACAAATAAACTTCAAAAAAATTTTCATTGGTTTCTTTTCCATTTTCAGTTATTGCACTAAAACTTGTTCACTATCATAAAACAGACCACAAAAACGAAATCAATAACAAAACCTCCTGAATTTTATAAAAAATGAAGTTTATTTGTTAATCTCATACATTTAATGAATAAACTGCCTTTTATGAAGGCCATTTCTTGTCTATAATTTTTCTAAATACTTTTCCTCTAGCTTAATGAAGCTCCTTACAACATACTGCTTACATATTGGCATCAGATTTTGATAAAAGGATTTCTTACAGATTCCAGATTCAAAAAGAGTCCATATTGGTCGCAGCTGGAGTTGCTTCAAAGAATTACAAACCAACGAAAACAGTATTTTCATGGATACATCCGAAATACTTCTCAAGTTTGCTAATAATATCATAAACCATCCAGAAAACCAGAAATACAGGTCAATCAGGATAGGGAACAAGATATTCCAGTCAAGACTACTGCCTGTCATGGGAGGGGTAGAGTGTTTGTTTGCTATGGGCTTTGAAGAGGTAAGCTGACTATTCAGCAAAGATCTTCAGTGGCATTGTTCAGGTATTTAAGAAATGAATATGAAGAAATTCTTATTGCTCCATATATTTCCTTTGGGTTGTACAATCACCAATCATTGATCACCATTTGCTGTTCGACCTGTCAACCTTTTTGAAATAGCTAAGGCCTGGTTCAGATGTCAAACTTTCCATGAGCCGAATTCATTGAATACAATGGATAATTAAGCGGTCTTCTTTGATGTAATTAGGTTCGGCTCATGGAAAGTTTGACGTCTGAACCGGGCCTAACATAGGCCAGAGCATTTGGAAATTGTACAGGAAAACTAAATCATGCATTATAAACAATGGTCTACTAGTTTTTACACAATTTTTCTTTTTTCTTTTAATCTTAGATAGCACACGCTCTGGGTCTCAGAGTAAAGAAAATAAAATTTAATCTACTTTTAATTTATTTTTTAGTTAAAACTACCATACGTTTAAATTTTATTTTTCATTTTTACTTTTATCTAAAGTGGGTTCCCTGTGATTATGTTTGCTCATTTCTTACATTTAGCAAGATGATCATTTGGTATTTCCTCCCCAAACATCCTTGGATGCTCTCATAACGCTAAGAGACACTATTCATGATGAAAGAATAAGAAAGTCATCCCAGAATGTCCAGGGCTTGGCTTGTGGTTTACCTGCTTCTTTAGTACCACCACAACCTGTCCAAAATGGTCAGACTGTTTCACAAGGGCCTTCCATCACCTCAAACGGAATGGTGTGTTTTTGTATTGTTGTTGCTTAGCCTGTAGCCTTTCCTCTACACTTTACATTGATGTCCTGGATCGTCACTTAACTCCTTGTTCTGTGACAACCCATTTGCTTTACAAGGGCAAAACTTACATGAAATGTTCTTGAAGCACAAGAGAAAACTAAGTAATCGTATATGATAATAGGTCTGGTGTCACATGACTACGGACCCCCTCCCCCTGAGTCGAAAATGCGACACATTAAACATCAATTTTACTCTCTTGTCGTTGTGTTTAGCAAAGAGATCAGAAAGACTATAAGCACCACGGTACAAAGTTGGTCACGACAAACTTTAATTGTATGAGCACGCGTATGAACTGTCACATACATCAAGATCTGAAACAGTGCTGGAAATTGCAATGGGTACAATGTCATAATTCATGCTCAAATTTTTGGCTTGCGCTTGTCAAATATTTGTGCTTTTATACAGAGAAAACTGCATATACACAAAAGCTGCAGATAAACATACAATGCAATGGCAGATATTGTGGATGTAAGCGGTAAAGATTCAAATGAGAAAATAACAGGCATTTTGGTGGCAATTTTACTCCTTTTTATCTAGACGGAATCTCAGATGCAGTTCTATGCCAAGCTAAAAAGTTCCTTTGATCACGTGATGATCTATGAAGACTTGGATGTTCAGCGGCAAGCCCGTGCTGTCATACCAGTTGCAGACCTTGAGAGTAAAGCACACACCTTGAGCCAAAAGTCAAAGGATGGTCATAGTAAAGGAATTAATGCAAGAGATTGTTTGATTCTTGTTTTGCTTGACTGGTTTAAAAATGGTGAGTTTTGTTCAACTTGACCAACTATGCAACCAATGTCAGAGTGATGGCACTTAACCCGTGAAATAGTTATTAGTTTAATAGAGATTAGTAGACACTAGTTCCATTGTTTTCTTGTGTCTATTTGTCTATTTAGACACTAACTACTACAATTTTTGTTTCATGGGTTAAGTGCCATAACTCTATGGACTTCAAATAATCACGTTACTATTGCGCCAAATTAGAATGCTATTAAAAAAACGGTGACGTGGTGGCCGAGAATCATTACGGACAGAGTATCACTGCTATGACTTCAGAGTAGTGGTGGTGGTGAGGAGGGGAAGGGAGGGGAGGGGAGAGGGTGGAAGATTTCAGTGATAAGTCATGGTTAATCAAGCAATCAACATTATTAATAATTCATAATTATTTATATAACGTATTAATTCTCGTACTCTGGTGTCAGTGTTTTTCCAGTGGGTCGACAAGCCTTACTGTGACTGTTGTAAAGTCGAGGCCCAGTTCCAAGGGAACGTTGCGCCAACATCGGAAGAGGAATACTGGGGAGCAGGAAACGTGGAGAACTACCGCTGTCCAAAGTGCTTGCAGTACATTCGCTTTCCAAGATACAACCATCCAACCAAACTTCTTGGTAATTATGATCATGATTTATGATATATATAACACTCTGCCTATGTGTGTACACTTAATCTTATATAATGTTTAAGTGCTTTCACTATTCACTGAACCTGAAATTCAGGGAATTCTAGGTTTTCGCTACCAGTTCGATCGATTAATTAAATTGGGCCCATATCTCCAGACATGCTGACATGCTGGAGATTTCGGCTCCAACACCGCTCTATCCATAATGACTGATCAGGAAGCTAGCCTTAAAGCCCTTAAAGGGAGAAATTACTTGGCGCCTAAACCATGTATTAACCCCTTGCTGAGATCAGTAAGAATCGCTTTCTCTGACTGAGAACTAGCATAGTCCTTTGGTGCTTTAGTCCATATAGGAGGCGTTAGAACTTGCACAGACGATAGTTACAGAGCATTCAGTTTTGTCATTCTCAAATCGGAAAAGCTGAGACTGCTTTAGAATACTATGGTACATCTGTACTATTTGTGGCAAATAGTAGTTTGTGCCGTTGAATCCTTAATGTTTCATTAAATTTATTTGGTTGTATTTCGGTTTTTCTCAGAGACTCGACGAGGTCGTTGTGGCGAATGGGCCAATTGTTTCACGTTACTCTGCCGTACGTTAGGATACCAATCGCGTCATGTGGTAGACTGGACCGATCACGTGTGGACTGAAGTATTTTCCGAGTCTCAACAAAGATGGTTACACTGCGATGCGTGTGAGGGGGTATGTGACAAGCCGTTACTATATGAAGCAGGCTGGGGGAAGAAGCTCTCTTACGTCATAGCATTTTCCTGTGACGAGGTAAGAAACAAGATGAATGTGCCCGCTACACTATATGTAGTATCAAAAACGATCCGAGTTCGATTGTGAAAAAGTGGAATCATCACCGACTTAGTTTAGCTGTCAGATATGTGCGTGAAGATTCAAGGCATGCGCTACTGCCGCTTTCCGTTGATCCCATTTACAGGGTCACTACTAATTCAGTGACAAATTTTATACCATGGCAAAATCACGCTCATAGCACGGCAAAATCACGCTCATAGCACGGCAAAATCACGCTCATAGCATGGCAAAATCACGCTCATAGCACGGCAAAATCACGCTCATAGCACGGCAAAATCACGCTCACGGCAGGGCACGCAGTTGGTTTCGGTTAACCAGGTTAATTTTTGTAATATTCAAGATGACGTCTGGGTTGATTGGAACCAATCATGATCAGACGAGCCATTGGGTAGTTTGTCGCAGAGGAAGCAAAATGATGTAAAAGTAATTCCCTGGCGTAATATAAATATAACCAACATATGAAGGAAAATTCGTGTACATTTGCTTGATTACCATTACTATTATTTATATATATACATTATATATATATATATATATATACTGGGATTTGCAAAAACTTTGACCTTCTTGGCAAAAACTAAACATATATAAAAATGGGTAAGAAATTATGGGATAGCTTCAATGATATACCTATTTTTATTAGGATTTTGTCAAGTTATTCTTTTGTAAAGTTTATTGTTACTTTATTTTATACATTACTTTTACGTTGGTGCGATGTCAATAGGACTTTTACCGTCAAATAAAATGTAGATCTAGATTACGGAAGACATTTCACGGTTACAGTACTGTTAGTTTCTTGGCCCCTCAATATATGTACTGTGACATTTCACTGTTTATTTTTCTAAATTTTTTATTGTTTTAGGTACTTGACGTCACGTGGAGGTACTCTTCTAATCACGATCTTGTAAGGCTTCGACGTAAAGAAGTAGCAGAGGACTGGCTGGTGAACACGACTTTGAAAATGACAGAACAGGTTAATACCATAGTTTAATACGTAGTCCAGGCACCCCCCTTTGCATGGTTAATATTGTAGTAAAATGTTAATGAATTATACATCAATTACTCTCTTTATACGCTGTCAATTGGTATATTTTCCCACGCGGCAGACCTGATAACAGTGTAAGGTATCTACGTTTAAACCTTTAACTAAGTTTGGCAAACCGTTATAGATTCAAAAAAATTATCCCCAAGAACGCCGTCAAATGCTCCAATCACGCACCATGAAAGAAATACTTGAATTTATGACGTCAAAGAAGGTCACGGAAGAAGAACTACAAGGTCGAACCTCGGGTAGCCTGACCTGGAGAAGAATCAGAGGAGAACTGGGAGTGGACTCCAAAACAAAGGTAAACAGAAATAGATTCATCTGAAGTCACTAACATTGATATTACTGTCTAACTTATGTTATTTCATTCATTGATTTCCTTTACCTCGCCCTTCCTTCCTTCCCTCCCTCCCTCCCTCCCTCCCTCCCTCCCTTCCTTCCTTCCTTCCTTCCTTATTTTTCCTCGTTTCCTTTCTTTGTTAATGTACCTCATGAAACAAAGAAACTTATTCTCAAGACGGGTTTAAAATGGTAAATACAAAGTACATTTTCGTAATACGTATGCAGTGTTTAACTTTTTAAAGACAATTCAAGCTTAACGTAATTTTATTTCCACTGTACTAGTATTGAATCACCTCCACATCAAATGACTAAAAATTAAGAAATAAGTAATTGTGTTTGTTGCTAGGGAAGGGTTTGCGTCATCATCGCCCACACACACACTCTTCTACCTTTGCCGGTATCCCATCTATTTCTCATTTTTTATCTTCCCATTCTTATTCTATCTTTATTTTCATTTCTGTGGTCGTGGGTTCAATTCCTGAACCTGCTATCACATGTGAGTAGAGTTGTTTGTTGGTTTTCTCCTGTGTTTCCAGAGTTTTTCTCCGGGTTCTCCGGTTTTTCCTCCCTCCGCAAAAATCAACATCTAAATTTCTATTTAATCTTTGGGCATTCATCTCAGATTGGAGCCTAGCTCTGTTTGTGAATGGCCCACGGGTGAGTCTGTAAATTTTTTTTTAACTTTCTTTCTCTATAAAGAAGAATACTTTTATTTTCCTTGCACTTAGCTTCATAGTTCTAACATTTTTATTCTAGTGCTTTTTCCTTTCTCTTTTAGAGCTTATATCGTAGACGGTGGTAAATAGAAAGAATTAGGAGAAGCTGTCAAAGAAAAATCAACTTAGAAAGGGCTGATAAAATGATTTAATTTGATTAGATTTTTTCGAACATTTTAATATCTCCTATGTGTATAGAATCTTCATAACTAGAGCCACAAAACTTCATGTCATTTTGGTTGATAGCATAAAATGATAAAGTTATTGAAATATTTTAAAAAGTGGCAAGCCATTGTTGTATCAGTCGTGTTGGGTTCTGTCGCTGGGATAGTTAAAGAACCGCTCCGGCTGGTAAGAAAAACAAACACTTCTTGATAAACCCGTCACTTTACTTTCAATGTTTGAAATAAAACTCAATTCACTCGATATATTTTCGGTTTTATATCAATCACTGAACCATAGAAGCAGATATTTTGTTATGACAAAGGGTTAACCAGTTTTATTTTTGAATTTTGATTGCTATGGATTTCAAATTTAATCAAAAGTCATTATCTTTTCTTTTCCTTTCTTTCGTAGCTTGTTGTTTTTTAACTTGAGAAAATAAAAGAACGAAGACAAGGAAGAAAAAACCTTGCCGGGATAAGTTTAAATTGCTGGCAAATTTTGATTTAAAATTTTAAAAAAAAACCTATTATTATTAGTTTTTGATTAAGAAGTATACTTTCGCTCTGTGTATGTTCCGGTTGAGGATTTGCTCTTTTATGAAAATCTGGCCCGTATAGTTTTCAACTCGTTTTCTCTTATTTTTTTCCTTCTTAGCTTAAAGCTTCTTTTATTAAATAACTTCTTTCGATAGAATCTTCCCCCGAAATTCAATGAACACAAACCAGAATAAGTTCAACTAACTGAATCGGGTTGAAACTCGATGTGTTTTACGTAATGTTTTATGGTTTCCGTTTTTGGTAAAACACGGAAAATGTTTTACTTTTTGGGCTAACTACATTTGCTAAGTTTTTTCATACCTTGCGATTTCTAGGCCACTGAAGTCCCGAGAAAAGAGTGATGCTGAAGAAGTATTTTGGAGCTTTGTATCTTCTTGTCAAAAGCGAACTATCCCAATTTCACCAGGGCAGGCGAGAACGACTTGCCTTAAATTCTCTTCGAGGGTTATCGTTCTTAAGTGACGGTAGACTAACTGAAGTTAACTGCCAATCAAAACGTATATGCCAAGCTAATCAAATTTATTGGAAACCTTTATTGAAAAGTTTAATTCTACATTTTTAAATACACTGTACACAGTGTTTCCATTGCACGAATCTTAATATCTGTGTGAATAAAGTTTCTCTTAACAAAGAAGTTGACAAACCAAATTAGAAACTTAACTATTAACCATCGTATGCTTCCGCTTTAATTATCACCCTTCAATTACTTGACCAAATGAAAAAAAGGCAAAGTTTTTAGCTTAAAAAAAATCTTTTCTTTGTTTTTATCGTTACTCAACACAGAATATTTTGTGAAACGATTAGGAAGATCAAAATTTTGTACTAATAATGATTCTTTTCTATGCGATATCCTTCATACTCCACGTCAAGTTGTTTTAACATTTATTTTGATATTTATTTGTATTACCATCGGTAGACAGGATATTGGATGTATGTGAGTAGTATAATGGGCACAATTTGATCTGCGCATGCGTGCATTGATTATTTGTTCACATCCAATCTCTTTCCTAGAGCGTGCGTTTCTCCTGACAGCAACTTGTTTCTCAGCACCATCACAGGTCATCGTCATTCGTCGTCGTCATTCTCATTCTTTATCTACAAATTCTTATTTACAACTCGTAACGTTCATCACTATGTTGGGGTTTTGTTTCCCACATTTTCGTTTCCAAATACTCCCTAAGCTCCACTGGTAGTTCTTGATCATGTTTCTCAAGGAATGTTCTTATTTCTTCTGGTAATTTGTCTGGTCGTAAAAGAAACTCCTCAATGTGCGGTGGCTGCTTAGGGAGATGACTGAGAAGATACGTCAAGACATCGTCTTTTATGTATGACTTGCCGATGAGATTAACCTGGGAAAAAGGAAAAAGATTAAGAAATATAAGTAAGAACAATGCACCACACATCACTGGAACACCATGCACCACACATCACTGGAACACCATGCACCACACATCACTGGAACACCATGCACCACACATCACTGGAACACCATGCACCACACATCACGGGAACACCATGCACCACACATCACGGGAACACCATGCACCACACATCACTGGAACACCATGCACCACACATCACGGGAACACCATGCACCACACATCACTGGAACACCATGCACAATACTCAACCTACCTCTCCTGGGGGTGTATGTCCAAATGCCTCTTCGATAACATTGGTTGATAATTTTCTCAAATCTTGTTCTGTCAAAAACCCATCTGCATTGGTATCCAAAAGAGCAAATCTCTGAAAAACAATTTTTACATTTGTGTTATAATTCTTAAATTACAATAAGAGAATACCATCTCTTTATGACAGGTATTTGATCTGAATAACAAGAAAAATGACAAATGGAAACAGTAAAAAGAGCATTGTATACTCATCTGTGAAACAAACTGAGAGAGTTACTAATTGTCATATATTTTCATACAATTCCTAATGTGACAGAGAAAAAAAAGGTTTTTTCTTATTTACCTCTTTCGTGATCAATCTTTCTCCACTGTGCTCATGCTAAAAACAAAGTGAAGATGAAAGATTAGTATCAATTCTTTTAAATAAGTGTATAAAAGTACAGTAAAATATCCTAGCAGCATTGGATACATTTTACTTTTTACATTCCTGGAAGATTTAAAAGCAAGCAGACATTCCTTGTCTGTTATTGTCAAAGTATATAAGGAGTGCATTTGTGCAGCATAACTTGATTATTGAATGTTCATAATTCTGTACTTTGGGATTTGATGCTTCCTCACTTTAGACATACCAAATGCATGTATGTGAGGTATTTTAAAGTATTTGCTTACCACAATTAGTGAATTAATCTGTTCAAATCTTATAACTCCTCCCTGTTCATTAATAACCTGAATTGCCTGAAACCTATTCAGAATAAAAGCAGTACAATTAATTATGTTAAGAGGCCTTGGTCATTTGCTCAATGTAAACTTAAACTGTTCATCAATGCCTACCTCAGCATCTCTCCATGTGTGAAGCGGAAGTTATCTAGTTCTTTTTGCAAGGGAGCTGGAAAAAAAAGGAGTCTTGGTATGACTGCAGATTCAAAATTTGGTGAAAACAAAAATTAACAAACTGAAGAAATTGAAAAAAAATCAGCAGGATATGGAGGAAGATGAGGGAATATATTTATGCAAGCATCAATGTTAAGCCTGGGGGGGGGGGGGGGGTTGGAGACATGTGGGGCATTTAATAGCTCTTGGTGTCCCCCACCCTAGGGAATTTTATCTCCTGGTTTGCCCTCCCTCTTGGACTTAACATTGATACATGCATTAGCTCCCACCAATGCAAGTTCAACTCCCAAACTTTTGGTTTTCATTTTTCCATCCATCCATCCTCTTTCCACCATCCCACTCGCCCACTCATCCATTAATTTGTTGATCAATGCATTCATTCTTTCATTCACCCATCCACTTGCCACCTGTTCCGTCTACCCATTTATTCATTCATTTGTTCACCTTTGCATTCAGAATCATTGAAAGCAATTCCTGGCGACCACCAGATATTGACAGCAAGATTCCTTGAGAGTGATGTAACCTGATGAGCCCAACTGAGAAACAGCAAAAACAATGTAAATAGAACAGTATTCATAAAGGAGTGGGAAATGTACAGCACACATTACAGTGTGCCATAACATTGAAATGGCCATTGTTTTCATGCCAATCATCCAATCACAATGCGTTTGGATACGGTAAAGTATAGTACAGCTATGCTGCAGCTACAATTCACTGTATTGTTTCTCACTCATACGAAATCCAGTCTAGAGTTCTTTGTTGATTCTTCCTTTGAAGTTTTCTCAGGTTTTCCTTACACATCAGTAAAATTGGCATTTTACATACCCATAAGGAACATAGATGCAGTCGCCGGCCTTGATGTCAGCTGACCACCATGGAATATCTTGTAGAGTTGGATACTTGTACATATCTACACTGTCGACATTTACACTGCAGTATTCACCCTCTTTGTGGTCCATTTCAATGTTCTTTGAGTTTTCCTAAATGTTGTGAATTTAAATATGTAGCACAGTGATATTCACATTAAAACAAAACTTTCTCCCTGTGAAGGGGGTACCAAGTTACATGACATTGCATCTAGCAAGTATGTAGCTTTGGGTCATTGACCACTGACCTGGTGAAGTTGATTTTTTTTGTAGTTGTCATTATCAGTTTACTTAAGGTACTTTCTCTAAAGAACTATTACAGTACAATGCACAAAAGCATACTTTTCTGCACAGGATTTTGTACTGCATTAAACCAACACATTTTGATCAGAAGCTGTGTGGTTTTACTCAGTAAGGTGTGTTAAAGCTTGTTAGGCAGCAAAAATCCTGTGTGCAAAAGTATGTGAAGACATCTTAAATTTGGTGTGTCGTTCTGTAAAGGATATGTATGTATATACTTAAAAGGCACCTCATATTGAACAAGGAATGTGAATATTTCAATCGATAATGCTCACTGAATCAACAAAGAACCATTCTTTCTCCCCACTGAGAAGGCAGTTGATGTTTTCTACTTTATCATTGTGAAGATGAGATTTGGTACCACCACTACTAAACCAAAGAACAGAATCCTGCAGGTAGGAAGAAATAGTATTAAAACCAAGGATAAAGCTGAACCCTCCTTTCTTTCCCTCCCAACGACACCTCCACCCTCACCCTCTATGGGAACAATGTGCAGGCTAGGCCACACCCATAGATAAACTGTACCCACAGACAGGCCACACCCATAGATAAGCTGTACCCATGACAGGCCACACCCATAAAGAAGGTGTACCCATAGACAGGCCACACTCATAAAGAAGCTGTACCCATAGACAGGCCACACCCATAGAGAAGCTGTACCCATAGGCAGGCCACACCCATTATGAAACTATGACATAATTATCATTTACCCTCACCTGAAGGGCATCTGTAAATCCTCCACAGAGCAGACACCTAGGTAATGAAAACTCTTTCCACATTGATTTGGGTAAAGTATCAATCAAGTATCTGTCTGTAGCATTGTATATATTAAGGAAATTAGCAAGAGACATTTCATCTGCAGAGCGGTCTCTGTTCTCCTTTTTACCATAGTCGACTCTAACAGTTTCTTCTCCATAATGCTCTCTAAAAAATACAATTGAATATCTGGTATGTCATTCCAGAAAATATCTATACCCCCCCCAAAAAAAAAAGATGAAGGGGGATTAGAATTTCCAAGGGGTGTGGAGGGTCTGAGGAGGATATATTGTGTAGTTCTAGGAAACATGAGGAAATTTAAATTTCAAAGGGTTCAGAAGGATCTCAAGAGTCCATAGGTATATTGGAGACATACAACGTTCAGCATCAATTTTTTCTCTATGTATAAATGATTATCTTGAATCATAATACATTATGACATGCTAGCAACTGGCTTAAAGGTAGTTAAATCGATAATGCTAATTTTCATTGTATTACCTCAAATATTCATCTGTCCAAAGCTCAAATCCTTTAGACAACTTAGCTGCACCTTTGAATATCACTGGTCTTGATTTAAGGACATAATTAGAAAAGAATTCCCTTGGAAAAGGAACATTATCCAGAGATTCCACTGAGCCCTCCTTTGGTCTATGAGAGCCAAGAGGCTTTAGATGTCCCTTTGGGGTACTATATACAGTTACAAAGATTATTGACCATATTGCTCCCCAAATACGGAGATTGTTAATAATAGTTACCATGTGAAACCTGATGGAAATAACAGAAAGTTTGTGTTAATACTAGCAGGGTTCTGGAAAATGTCCCTAGGGAGGGGAAATTGGGGAGAGGGTGTATGCTTGAGCACAGCAGATAGACACACTAGACTGTTTCACAGATCAGATCAAGTAGAGTGATAGCAATACCTTTGAAAAAGTTATCAGTCTAATACTAAGACATTAGCAGACACTAATTCCTTTCCTTTTTTTCTTTCTTTTTTTGTTTGTTTTTGTTTCAATTAGACTTTACTGATGATCACACGTTAGACTTTATTATCAGTTTCTGCTCCATGAGTTTAAGGTGCCATCACTCTAAAACCACTTTATCTGTAAAGCCTTAAATGTATTATTTCGATGTTTTTTGTTAAAATAATATGAAACAACAACAACACTGAGATCAAGTGTGGAATTAATTTTTTTGATGAAGTGATCAAATGAACACACTCTGAGTTTACATAAGATTAATTTCAAGCTCCCATAAGGAAGTGTATTGATCAATATCATTCAGATTAGTGGAATATATATAAAACGTACCGTTTTGTTTTTGGTATTCAACTAAAACCACTTAACGTCTTCACCTTGGATTTATCCCGAATTTATTCTTGTAAAAACGACCACAGACCTCTATACGTGTATATATGAACCGGATGTTTATTTATAAGCCCGCATGTCTACCTATCATTCACAGCGAGAGGTCATATCACTACCCGCTAAGGATTCTAGGATAGTTCAAAATGGCGGACGAGAAGGAGCTTTTCTAGTTTGAAGTCTTTTTTCTGGTTATTTCAATTGATTTGATCGAATAATTTGGCCTAAGCTTGGTAAATAGTTTTTATGAAGTTTAGACTGATCTTGTGGAGAGAGACTGATTTGTACTTTGCGCTCAAAATTGCAGAAAAAAGGATTACAAGTAAATGATAGAAAATGTCAGGTCCAAAACAAGAGACCAAAGATGAAAACACACAGCAGCGAACTGCAGTACAGAACGACAGCAAGAAGCGTGAACTAGTACCAGCAGCTAATGAGTTTTCAGATTCCGAGGTATCAACATTGGGAGAAGAAGCAATAACGATATCAGAATCGAGTCAGTCCGGCAGTGGAAGAATTTCACCAACGCTTTTTCTACCTGAAGCGAGAGTTCGCCTTCCTAAAAATTCCTTAGACAAGAACATAGTAGATGAAGCTAATAAAAACAAGAAGAAAAAAGAGAAGAAAAAGCTTAAGCTGTCTGAGTGGGACCCGGAAGACTTGATTTTGAGAGCGTCTGAGAAAGGTCGCTTTGATTTGGTGGAGTATTTATTAAACAAGAATGTCTCTCTCCACGAGTGTCACGACTCGGATGGATACACACCACTACATAGGGCATCGTATGAAGGACATTTAGAGATTGTAAAATTACTTATATCAAGAGGTGCCAATATTGGAGCAAGGACAATAGATGGTTGGGAGGCACTGCACTCTGCATGTAGATGGGGTAAATATATGTACATGAGTGTGCATTTATAACTTGGTGGATTGCACACTGATGTGATAACAAGCACCTACGCTTGAAGATTTGAGATTTTCATTAAAAAATTGCCAAGGCCATTTTACAAATAGAAATGGCTTTTTCATTCTCTGATTACAACGGATCTCAGCGAACTGTCGGACTGAGACAAAAAAACACGTCGCGATTACATGTCATAACATCTACTGTCGCACCTAAAAACATTGATGTTTACCTCTACATTCCTTTGCGGTTACATCCCTGGGAAAATGTACATTAGCAAACAAGGTATAACTTATAGCCGAAGAAGAGCTCCTATCGACAAATTTCGACCTCAAGTTATAGACTAAATCGTAGATGCAGGCGGAGAAATAGCTTCAGAGGTTTTTTTCTGGAACTTTCATCGAATTAGCCTTAAAACCGAGCACGCTTAGTGATTTTCCCACGTGCAAACCACAATGGAATTTAGAGGTAAACATCAATGTTTTAAGGCGCGACAGTAGAAGTTATGAAACGTAATCGTGACATGTTTTTTGTCTCAGTTCGGCAGTTCGCTGGGATCCGTTGTATCAATGCACCTATCAATGTTTAGCCCTGGGTGGGGGGGGTGGTAGACCTGGTTGGAGTTGTCATTTTTGGTAATGACAGAGTCAAATTTCCTCTCCCCTCCAGGCTCTGTTGTTCTGTCAAGTGTCAAATTCCCCTCCTCTGGGGGAGAATGTACTGTACTTGTCAAACACCTGACCCAAGGAGCAAGATCCTATGTCAGTTCAGAAGAGGGGGTCTAAAATTTAAATATGATATGTGTTGCACATTTTTTTCACCATTTATATGTAACTTGTAATTCTCTTCCTAGTTTACTTGTTATATTCTGTATTCATGAATGCATTCCTCTTTCTTATTCTTAGGTCAGAAGAATGTAGCCTCATATCTCATTGGAAATGGTGCAAATATCAATGCCAAAACAAATGGACATCAAACTCCTCTCCATTTAGCTGCTCTGGGTGTTAACGGCAGTGAAACTCTTCAATTCTTACTCACAAATGAAGCACTTGACAGAACTATTACTAATAACCAGGGAGAAACAGCTGAAGATGTGGCAAAGAGATGTGGAAAATGGGTTGAACTATTTAAAACATAAGTTGCAATTTATATATTTCTTGAATATCTGGAAATTCTGGCATGTTTAGCAGTCACTGAATTCAATGATGATAATATATAGAAAATATTTGAATTTCAAATAAATAATAATTAGAGAGTATAAAATTAGTATGTAATACATTATTAATATAAACTATTTCATAAAATATAACATTAATTATCAAAAATTGAATACCATGTGAAAAAGATACTTAACTATACTTACATTTTCAACGTTGAGCCTTTCATCAAAGCAAAATACTTTTCATATGGTGTTCAACATTCATTTATTCATAATTAAAATGGAAACTTTACGGATTTCACGCGTGTGAACGATATATGAAGAAATTGACGTTTCGGCTACA
>JAAAQI020082783.1:0-16809 GCA_011800005.2 Stichodactyla mertensii | reverse complement strand
TTACGCTTCTCTCGTGCTCTCCAAACTTCCCGCGTGCATCCATAACTCGATGGACGCACGCTAAGCATGAACCATTTCTTAAATGATATGCATCCACTGATGACAAACTTCCATAATTTGCTGCATCATGTTGTGGGGTCCGCTGTGCCGTAGATGTCTTCCAAGGCGTGTTCGTAATACTTTTCAAGACCTCGTTTAAGGCTGTAGTGAAAGGGTAGGGTCACGTTGGGTTGCCCCTTTTGTAGATGACACATACTCAAGCTTAGTTCTTTTGAAAGAGCCGAGGTTATCGTTAACGGTTTCTGATATGAAATATCTCACCGACCGACGTTAAATCAGTGAAGTCCGCACGATAACCGATACCCTCAACCTTTTGCAGAAAACTATTTTATGTTTTTGATTTGAATCAAAGGCTACGGCAATAAAGAAACAATATAAACAATATTCATTCGAACTAATTAAAAAGAAGAAAAAGAAAAAGGAGGAATCAAGAAAAAAAAAGAAAAAGAAAAGAAAAGAAAAGAAAAAGAAAAAAGAAAAAGCGGCTATAAAGAGAGATAGACGGAGAGACGTTTGACACCCTTCTCTTGAAGCATAATCCCTCTATGCGACAATAACTTGGAAAGCTTTGGTCGATCTTTGCAGTGCAACTCAAAGTTTTCCATTTGGCGGTGTAAATTGCATTGTAGACTAAGGGTAGATAAGAGATAGATTGGCAAAAATGAAAGCGAGGTAGAAGTACTGCATTAAGAATCTCTCTCTATGGTCAGAGGAGCACGGGATTGCCATAAAGACAGCGAGTTTTCAACAAAGCATCTCTAATATTGCCAATCAATGACTAGGGTTTAGAGAAGAAAAGAATAGGGCAGGCTAAAAGTCTATAAAGGATTATCTAACATAATGCAGGATTATCTTACAAACCACTTCAAGTTAAGATACTGTGAAATAAGAAAAAGGCTTAAAACTAGACCGACCTTGAACTAAAACTCCTTTACAACACGAAAACTACTGCATCCTTGTTTTAACTTCAAATTAATGTTCACAAAAGAAATATTATTTAAAAATGTTCAAAGGCCTTCATCTCGCTTCATTTAACTTACTGTTTATTTTTCAAGATGTATTTCTTTTTCAGTTAAACGCCATTCGAAAATCGTGTGATAGTTTTAAAGCTTTTAGAAGTGAGGTCACTTGAGATAGAGCATTAGTCGAGTGGCTATACTTTTGGCGCCGCAACAAGTAGCATATTTTGCTGTCGTTCCGAGCCAAACCGCACAAATACCGCACAGCATATGGAATTTTGCAACTTCCAAGAAAAGAAAATCAAATAGTGACGAGAAACAAAGGGTATGGGTTATAACGACGGCATAATGCACTATGGATCTCTGTAAAAATTTGATCATACAACCATAGGCAGCCCAGTATTGATAAAAACATGCAGTTTTGTCTAAAACATCATAAACAATTTATCTGCAGATTGCATAAACAATTTATCTGCAGATTACAATAACATATTTCAAATTTAGCCTTATCTATAATAACGGCAATTCTGTGATCTCTGGTTACCAATGATCAAAGAGCACGCTGGCAGTCCTTCAAAGGTAAAAAATGATTGGTTCATGGGCTTCCTGTGTCGGACGCACCAAAAGAAAAATTAAAACGATTAGCTAACGATTAACGACTATTTAGCTCATTTTTAAGGCGATTAAGCTCGTTTAAAACCTTGAAAGTATGCCGGATATGCAGAAAATCATGCGAACAGAAAAAATTCATTATACAGATCTTAAGGCATGCACCCTTGGCCGAATTTGAGTGAACAGCATCTATGAATCCCTTTTCTCCTGTCTTCCCACGTGTTCCCAGAAGTTATGCGTTGCAAGGCTACTTCATTCAATTTTTCAGTTCGAGTTTGACTAAGAGCGTCGGCCACACGATGCGACGTCGCTTGCGAAGTTCCTTGCAACGAGGAAATCGTGTGTCCACCTGTACAAACATAACTTGTTTCTATTTCTACTTCAGCGACGTCGCGCGCAACAGTTGCACGGGTGGACACACGGTGCGATTTCCCTGTTGCCAGCAACGTCACAGGCAACGTCGCATCGTGTGGTCAAGCCTTAAGAAAACCAAGGACTCCGCCTCTTTGCAAACAAAAACATTAACTTTACCTATGAGGTGATCTAAGTTCCCTGTCTTCACTGCTTGGCATTTTAAAGAGCAGTTTTCGTACAACTTTTAAAAGCTCAAGGGACCGTACCGTGACCGACATGGTCAAAGCATTTTCATTGGATTAGCAGTGATCTCGCGCGCTGTGATTGGCTGAACTATTAAGTTTTAATTCCGTATAGCGCAATGGTGGAACGTGCCGTGACTTTTCACAACCATATACGAAAAATAAAAATACTCTTACTAATAACTAAGACGGACTAAGAAAAAAGGACTTAGTAATCAGAAACACGAGTGGCATAATCGTGTCCTCTTTGAACTTACTGGTGCCGGTTAGTCTTTTAGACTGCAGCGGTAAATAAATCCAGTAAGATACGCTATCATTCTTAGTAATAACTACTTAAGGAACTTTCTACCTTACATTATTCTTTGGTTGATATCTGCAGATCTGATTGCGGTTATGATATCAATGTGCACAATTTATTTTTGTTATTGGTCTAAAATCTCTTAGATTTTGGGCGTAATACACATTCGAATGAAAAATCTTATTAAATCTACATGGTCTTGTTATTTGTCAATGTTACATTCAAATATTATAAGATTATGAAATATTTTAGTGAGAGGAGCAATGTTGTAATGTTGTAACGGTAATGTTGGTCTAAACGTGCGCTAATACACTGCTTTCTTACGACCCATAGACATTTCGTTTTGGCTCATTTGCATCAAATTTGAGGTGCACTTTGCATGAACACAATTTACTGGTTTCTTATTTACGACTTTGAGAGGCACTTCGCATAAATACAATAGCTTGTTGTCCTTCACTGCACATGGAAACCACATGCTGCTTTCTTATAATCCATAAAGCATTTTTGATTTGGCTCATTTGTATCAAATTTGAGGGGCACTTTGCAAGAACACAATAGTTTTCATGTGCAGTAAAGGATAACATAGTTATTGTATTTATTAGTGTCCCTCAAAGTTGAGAATCACAAACCAGTAAATAGGGACAATAAAAGCACATAACTCATATCATGACACTGTTGAGCAAATGTTGTTTCTATTACAACAAACTTTCTTTGCATAAGTAGAGATGGCTTCTACCTCAAACAACAAAGAAAATTCATTGCGCACACAGTGGTAACATGAGCAACATTTGCTCTGCAACCTGTAATGCCAACAAAAAAATTCCACTTCAAGTTGCCTGATAAAGTTAAAACTAACTGAATTGTCTAGAAAATCTAGACAACCAGTTTGGAACAGAAGAAGTAACTTCTACTTTGTACAGTATTAGCAGGTTTAATAATAAAGAACACTTCTTATCTACTCAAATCCCTAGAGGCGGGTCCTGAGGGATTTAGATTGTATTACTAAGGTACAGCTTAACAGCAAACTTATTAAACATTATCCAGCTAATAAAGAATTGTTTCAAAATGTAAACCCATTATTTCATTACACTGTGGTCATTTTCTATATAATTACATTCAGAGAATCAAATAGGAGCCAAGTATTTCTTTCTTTCCTTTTTTGTAATCCACTTCAGCCTTTGGGCAATGACCAATTTTGGAAAGACCCCTCCCCTGTAGCCTCTAGTGCAGACTTCCTTAGTGTCAACACACAACTAAGGCTAGCCCCAGGGCTTCCAAATTTTCATTGTTTATTGTAAACCATCTCCTCCCATGATTTTTCTTGGTAACACTTGAGAATATGAGACACCTCCATGAGCAAGTTGAAGAACATAAACACAAGCAATCTTCCATTTGTAAACATTACATGTCAAAACATGGAACTATCCCAAGGGATCTGACTAAGAACATCATAGTCTTAAGAAAATGCAAGAGCAAATTTGAATGCCTTTTGTATGAAATGTTGTTCATACAAAAGGAAAAACCACCTTTAAACATTCAAAGTGACTCCCTAAGGGCAAAACTGTTCATGTAAATTGACATATTGTATATTTGCTCCTTTAACTTTCAACACTGAACCTTTCCTTTCACTTGATAATGAGGACAAGATGTCCTCGAAACCTCGTGTAATTAGCTTAGTATCTCTTCTCTTTTTGTTAAGTTCTACATCTAAATTGTTATTAATCAACACTTGAGAAAAGACATTTATATGGATGAGCCTCAAACAAGGAGTAATGTTCGCAAGGGAATTACAAGCAGTGTGACATAGGCAAGCATTACACCCAAGGCGATTGCTCTATTACTGAATTATACAGTATACACCAAATTGAAAAAACGTTGTCGGGTTTAAAAGGTTAGATCATAGAAGGTACGACCGAAAGGGGTTATGGGTAAGCACTTTGTAAGGCCCATATTACACATATATGCATAGGATATTGTTCAATGTTGCAACACTTGAACATTGCTTCGAATTCTTGAAGAAAATAGAATTCGAAAATTGCTCAATGCTCAATGCATATTATGGGCCTCATGAACTATTTACTTATAACCCCTTTTGGCCTCACCTTCAATGATGTAACCCTTTGAACCTGACAATGTTTTTTCAATTTGGTGTATACTCTGCCAAGAGAATGAAATAACTCAAAATGTGGCTGTTATATTGGTTTACATAACAAAAGAAATGTTTGCTATGAAAACATCTCTCTTTTCACTCAATTCAAATGACAAAAATAGAGCAAAAGTCTTATTAGATGATAGTTAATTTCATTGGCTAATCTGATGGCCATCATGTGACAGCTACTAGTATTTTACTCAAATCTACGTTTTTCCCTAATTTCAGAATGCTCTTTCAGTTGCATAAATACTGCATTTATTTGCCTTCTAATAAGTTTACTGCTAATCAATTTGTTTCACATTCCAAAGATAGACCTCTATTCTTGCAATAGAATTAATTTAGGACTCAACTTCCACAATCCCCTTCCATCTCAAAACAAACCTTGTTAAAGTTAACAACAGTCTATGAAATTCAATAAAAAATAATGATTTTAGAATTTAATAAAATATGATTATATGACATAAGAAATTCTAAATTCAAGCAAATGAAACATTTTTGAAAATCATATTTTCTTAATACACTGCTTTCTTACAGCCCATAAAAGCATTTTGTTTTGGTTTTGCATCAAATTTGAGGGGCACTTTGCATGAACACATACAATAGTTTTCAAGTGCAGTGAAGGATAACAAGCTATTGTATTTATGCAAAGTGACCTTCAAAGTTGAGAATAAGAAACCAGTGAATTGACATTTTTCTAATCTCTAGTTCCTAAGTATCTGATGTGGTATTGACTGAAACAATAACAAATACTTACAGTTTCTAATTTCTTGAATGATGAATTCCAAAATTGTGAAAACTACTTTATCTCATTTGAGTGTTAATCAACTCAACACAGTAATGAGCCAAAATAATGTAGGCAGAAAATAAAAAAAAAGTTGTCAGGTACAAAAGGTACATGAAATCATAGAAGGTAAGAATGAAAGGTGTTGTTGGTAAACAGTTACAGCATGACACACAAAAGTATGACCACTTTTAATGTATTCATGTAGCTTTTATGCACAGGATTTTGTATGCTAAACTGCCACATTTCAATGAGAAACTGTCTGGTTTTACCAAATATGGGGAGTAATTGCTCATTTGGAAGCAAAAAGACCATGCATAAAAGTATGCAAATACATTAAAAGTGGTCATACTTTTGCATGTTTTGCTGTAATAAGGCCATATTTCTGGGTTGAGTGTTGTTGATTTGTGAGTAGTTAAAAAACAAACATTATGCATTGCAAACATTATTACTGTTTTACATCAAAACAAGGAATAAGATGAGTGACCTGTATCTTGTTCATTCACTTATTACAGTCAAACTAAGAAAACTGTGAATACCTAAAATATGTGTGGAATGTTAAGTATCATGTTCTGACCAATCACATGTGAGAATTAGAAATGGATTCAATCTTGCAGAGGATTAGTCAAAACAAGATTACACATAATAGAACGTTTTCATATAACCCATTTCTAATGTGTAAATTAGAATGTTAGATAAATAACATGCTAATGATGTGTGGGTGGCTGCATGCTTCAGTGAGTTACAACAGCTCAAATTGTCCTGTTTTGCATTCCATAATTACTGCTGTAAACCTTGACCACAGATTCATTTGTACAGATTTAGCACTAGGTTTGACAATAAAAACATTTATTAATTTGCTCATACAAGCTGACAGGGATTTGCTCTAAAATAATCACCAAAATAACATAAATTTGTAGCATTTGTAACATCAGATGTGCAGAACGTTAATAAGAATTTACTTGCGTCAAGTGCAATCCCAATAGCAACAAGGGAGATACACACACCTTATTAGCATGTTATTTTACTCAAATTCTAATTTGTAGGTTATGTAGGTTAGTGAAAACATTCTAATGTAATAATTTAGAATCTTTGAGCTGAATAGATTAATAGCTTGAAATACTTAAGTGTATCTCACTTCTGGAAGGAAACCAGAGTACAAATATGAACTGACTATGAAAAGGTGTTGTTAGTCTCATTCCTTACACTGTCACTAAGAGATGGATATATGACCCATTTACTGGTTGTATTTATATAAATACAAACACATTTTCTTATTTGAGGTAATTTAAAGTAGCAGCCCCTGGACTTTGGAACAAATGGCCTTCTAGTATATTAGGACAATAAGTAGTTTTAATTTATTTCAAGGGACAGTAAAGACTTACACTGTAACTTTTTAGAAAGACATTTGCCTGCTATAGTCAGACTATTATAAATTTCATTAGTATTTAATTATTATTATATTTTATATCAAGTAAATAGATTTTTTTCTTTTTCATTTCATTTTTAAGGTTTCTATTACAGTATTTCCTATTGTAATTATGTATCATTCCATTATTTTTTTACATTTTGTAAATTAGTATAAGGTGCATTTGATCATATTCATACACCAGTTTGTGCCTAATAATTAATAAATTTTTAATATTATTATTATTATTATTAATATTATTATTATTATTATTAATATTATTATTATTATTATTAATATTATTATTATTATTATTACTATTATTAACAAAAAATCGGTATAAATGAAATTTATTTTATATAAATATATTGAAACATTACTATCAAAAAGTTGTTACCAATTTATAATAATTTCACCCATGAAAAAAAGTCAAATAGATAATAATCGAGTTGATGTTTTTAAAGATTTAAGACTGGAGAATTAAGCTTAAGATTAAAAATTAATCATACATAAGTTTGATAACGATAAAACGAGTTCTGGTGAGTTCGAATATTTCCAAATCTTCGAACTGTGTACTAAATTGCTCAGTACAATTGTGAAATACCATGTTTCTTCCTTGAATGACATTTTCTGGCAGTTTGATAGAGTTGATTTACTTGAAAAATTCAGCGCATTGAGGAAATAACTTTTTTAATGCTTATTTTATGTAAATATGTACAATCAATACCGGTATTCTAAAAAAACCCTTAAACCATGGACTGGCTGACGCTAATCGAAAACTCGGAAATACACAGACACCATATCTAATAAAGGAAACAGTGGATTTCAATCAAAATCACTTCATTTGCGATCTATCTTTAGGTTTATTGTCCTTATTTTAAAAGAATATTCATGCATTTAGTATAACGGAAAACAGCTGTCAGCTATCGTACTCACCAGCATATCTTTGCGATGTGTTTCTTCGCTCGCGTCTTGGTTTCGACCATATAAAAGCCTCGAATTACGTCAAACACGGCTTGCTTAGTTTCTGTGAGCCCAGACAAGTCGTAAGTCAGGCCAGGAAACAACAAACATGAGCTGTTTTTATTGTGGGTTGGCTTTTTGTAATGAGACACAAAGGGAGCTTCTCCCACTTCCGCTGAGAACCAAGATGGCGGCTGTGTTGTTAGGCACCAGTCTCTAGCTAACTCCCTGAGCCTGCGATCTTTGGCCTTGTGGCACTTGCAGTCACTGATGCAAAGGAGGTTTGCAATAGGCCATATACACCAACAGTATGTATATATAACAATATATATATATTTTTTTAATAATATTGCAAGGTTGCCAACACCGTTAAATAGTGCTCAATACACATAAGTGTAGAGCTAAATCATAGAAAGGTAAGGCTAATGAAAACAACACATGATTCACTGTTACTCCGAGTTTCGTGCTTACGCACTCATCAGACAGTATTTAATATATATTTATATATATTTTTATCATTATTATTCTAATGCAGTCTAAAATATTCAAGGTTGAATGTAGACTTACATGGTAAATAAATAACAGGTCACGTGACCAGATCCCCCTTAAATCAAGCATCAGTGTCAAAATGAACTCCAGAAATGGAAAGAGCGGCTCCACATTAGTAAGAAGGTGAAGTTTCAGCTCAAAATGTTTGACACAGGAAAAATGCCATGAAAAATAAAAATAAAATTTTACTGTCATGGGAAAATGTGTTGGATGGAAAGCTCTTGCCATTCCAGCCCATTTTTCCACACAGATTCTTAGAAAACATCAGATTTTATCATTCATGCCATTAGTTTCATGTGTCAAACATTTTGAAGTGAAACTTCACCTTCTTACTAATATTGAGATGCTCTTTCTATTTCTGGTGTTTCTTGACACTGGTGCTTGATTTAAGGGGGATCTGGTCACGTGACCTGGTAACTGACCAGTAAAACAGTATGAAAATCACGGAGCCGTTTTTCGAGGAAGTGAAGACTTTAAAAACCGAATTACAGTCAAAATCCCTAGACTCCATTCATGATTTAATTGTTCGAATATTAAGTTATAATCATTGAAACTGAATGAAATCATTAAGGGAGTCTAGCTATATAGGGGGTACTTTTGAGCCGTTTTGACTGTAAAACCATTTAAAAGATTTTTAAGCAGTTCATAGCAGCACAGCTGTGTATTCCTGGGCGCCTTTCTCCGCAGCTTTTCCCCAACCACCGCCTAAAATGACTTTTCCAAAGGGCTCGAACGTAGTCTTGAAAGCGTGTGTCAACATTGTCGACGGTTATTTGATTGAACTTGAAAAAGTGGCCTTCATTTTCAAGGTCGCCATATCGGCTCCCAGTTATGATTTTTCTCCCCAAACAATCAATCAATCAATCAATCAATCAATCAATTATCTTTATTTATACATGCCGTGATATCTTTATTCAGACATACCGTTTACAAAAAAAAAAAAAAAAAAAAAACCGATTATAATAGATAAATAAAAAATGTTAACTAGACTATGATATATACTAAATAATGTTAAGAAATCTAATAATAAAATATGTATATATAAGTATGTTTTAACTCTATACACATATCCTAAAACTATAAATTAAATTCAATCATTAGCTATCTAAATAAAATTGTAATAATCAGATAACAATGTGCTGCAATTTTTGACGCAACCTAGTGCTTTACTTCTGTGTGAGAGCTTTCTTGAAGTTTGTTAGAATATTGAGCTCTCGCGGTATTTCATTTGGCAGTTCATTTGGCAGGCAATAGCGTTTGGAGCTCGTTTGTGGTAAACTTTAAACATCATGACCTGTATAATTGAGTTTTTTGTCTGTCATTTAAATTTGACCAATTCAATTTATTCAGGATATCACAAGATCTGACTGAATAGTCATTTCTGGTTATAATTCGGGCTGCCTCTATTTTGAAGTTTTTGTAATCTGTCCATGCGCGTTTTAGAGCAGTTTCCCCAGGCGATGCTGCAGTAATCACGGATCCTTGCAACCAGAATACTGCTGGGGTAAAATTAAACTGGAATGGAAACCTGTGAAGGAAAATTCTGCTTTAGCGATTGTCAATAAGTCCAATAACCTGAAACAGCGACCCTGTCAAGGTCGCCATCTTGCCCATAATTTCCTTCCTTCTTTGCTCTTGTCATCGGGTTCAAGATATCGGCCGCCGCCGCCCTGCCCCTAAAAAAATTGATACAGTAAAAAAGATATCAATGTATGTAACAGTACATTTGGACAATGGTTGTTGTACAATAGACAATAGTAGCAAACTCCACATAAAATCTGTCTATCTGTCTATCTGTCTATCAGGGATGGAAACTGCTTATTAAAATTTCACAAAGGAAAATTTTGCTCGGGCGTAAGCAAACTTTATAGACTAGAAATTGCATATGATAAGTGTGAAAAGTTGGGCTCTTGGAATCATATTAGACTAGTCACGTTTGGCCATAACCTAATTCTATTTGCCTGCATGATTCAATTCTATTTAATATTCAATTATTCTATTTAACAATCTTTAGCGTTTCTTCTCCCCAGAGTGTGTTTTCAGGCAAAGGACGAAGTCCTGGGTTAAGATTATGCTTTCCAAAATAATTCTCTGAGAGATTTTGCAGCTTCCTTGCGTAAGCTTTCGAATTTCCAGAAGTAAATGATTGGATTGAATAGGCTATTTAACATAACGAGAGTTTCGGTTATTGTGAAAAGGACTGCCACTTTTGAAAATGCTCTGACAACCATCAACATAATCATAGAAGCAAAGTATGGAAAATAGCACAATACAAACGCTGCAGTAATTAAGTACAAAGTATTTACAGACTTTTTGAATTCTGGTGTGTTTGGGGATGTTGCTGCAATATTTCGCTGCATTCGTATCTGAACGGAGTGTTTATGGACGACCTTGAACAATTTGACGAGAAAAACGGCGTTTGCACTAAGAACTGTAAACATCAAGACCATGCAGATCATGAGAGCCTCTGTGCTTTGCCAATATATTCTTACAAGAGGAGACAATGTTAAACTTGAAGCCCATAACAGCGCAAGAGTAATTCCATAATGTTTGGTAGTGACACACTCTTTGTAGCGTAAATGCAGTTGAATAGCAAGGAACCGATCAGCGGTGATGACCGTTAAGTTGCCAAAAGAGACAGTAGAAAACACCCAGAAGCCTATGGTAAAAGTATAGCCACTTGAGCAGAAAAGGCTCTCGTCCCTCTTATATTCAGCAAATTTCATCACGCAATAAGAAGTCTGCGAGATAGCCCCAACTCCGAAATCAGCCATTGCTAAACAAAAAACTAGTATGTTTTGAGGAGTTCGCAGAGTTTTGGTTCTGGAAATCGTCCATATTATTAACCCATTCAAGATTACAGTTAGGACTGAAACAACTGCATTGATCACAACCACGGGCACAAGAATATCGTCATAAAGTTGTTCCCGATCGGTTCGAAGCAAAGTGATGTGTTCTTCCAGCGGTAGGCATTTTAAACTGCTTGCGTTCCAGTTGATGTTTGATGTGTTGTTGACCATACTTAGCAAACACTAGGTAATCCGATTTGTCTTAAGTTCAGCGCTACCAAACGTCCTGTGAAAAGACGGTGAAAAAAATGAAAAGCTTTGAAAGTATAAGTGCTATACCACTGGTTCAATGGACCAGTAAAATTCAAAAGAGAGAGAGAGAGCAGAGAAAAAAGAGGTGACCTACGCACTTCATATCCGGCCGTGCATCAAAAGAGACCGGTTTAAAATGATCATAAAAATCATAAATTATTCGGAGCCAGCAAGTATTGGGTCCAAATTACAGGGCGCGGTTTTAAACGTTCGATGGGACTACGGCTTTATTGATTTTTCTTAAAATCCTTATATAATCCTGCCTTATTACTATCTAAAATTATTAGAAATTATTAAATTTTATGATCTCGGTCCATTCAGTTTAAATCTCTCCCAAATGTACAGTTAATAGTAAGGAATTATGAGAAGACTGCTTCCTGCCTGGGTAATTTAAGATAATTAGTTTGCCATTTGTCACAATTGGTTTATCATCTTTCAGTTTTCCGTTAGTTATTTTTGGGGAGAAATTCTAAAACCTAATGGCCCACAGGCGTTTTGTTTTGTTCTCAAAGAAGTTTTCCTACAATTTTCATGACCAATGAATGAATAGATAGATAAATGCAACAAACGCATAAACGGATTAATCAATCAGCAAGTAGTCATTTGATCGAATTTGACAATCTGTTAACGTCAAACGTGCCAAACATTGTATGGTCACAGAAAAGTTTTCGCAGATTCGCAGCATTGTTGATCATGTTCTTGTGGAACGATTGAATACCTTTTTTTTTTTACTATAGAGAATGATTAAAAGGCCAAGTTGAATCGCAGGAAATCTGTTCCTCTTTTATTTATTACTTCAAAAAAGTGGCTAATGGCATTTAATTTGAGAATGCATAAGAACAATAGAAGATAGTAGTACTAGATTGCTAAATTTGGCCAATTGCATATATCGTGACGAAAAAGCCGATTCCCCCGATTCTGAGGTACATAAAACTGATCAGACCAGTACTTACGTTTACCAGTAAGTTTTTCTAATAATTATTTGCTTAATGCCGGCAGATGGTACCTTTTACAGTCCCTTTCCTTTATTTATTGCATGCTTATTGCTGTCGTCTTGGTTGCTTGTTGCTTTCGGCTGCGACAACGGTTTTTGAAATAGGTGTATTTTAATTTAACGCTTTCTAAGTCGCAAGGTAATAATAAATCCGGTTTTAAAACATATATAAATCTTTTCTTGGTACAACCAATGCGTTTAGTAGAAAATGTCGAAATATATGTGAAGTGCGTTGTTCTAACGGTTCGAGTGTAGTGATCATCAAATGGACAAAAACCGCTGGTTTTAAAAGAGTGGTGGAGTTATTGATAATGAGGGTCATGATCAAACTTATCTAAAACTGATGTTTAGAAAGTAGACGTGCAGCTATCAGTCCTTGGGAGGGGCTCTTCCGTGACGTTTGCTGCACAGGTTGATTTCTATAGAAAAACTGAACCGAGACATGAGCTCGAAGAAAAACCCTTGTCAGTAGCAAAGGCGATATCGAAGCATCAAAAAAAAAAAAGAAAAGAAAAAAAAAAGAAAAAAAAAAAAACCTGATAAAATTTACCGTCCGCAGTGAAATAAAAGATGTTATAATATAACTACTAAGAATCTCGCTTTCTGATTGGCCGAGGCGTGTGCTTTATGAGAGCGCATAGCACGCGCGTTTGCACCTTTGTATTTTATAAAAGAAATAAAAAAACTTGCTCGCTGCGCTATGAAGTGATAAAGCACTTGGGTATGGGCAGAACCTGACTCGAGAAGTGTTCTGCCAATACTCGTGTGCTCTAAAACTGCACGCATGTGCGTTTTCTACTTCTTCAATAATAGCCCGCTTACACCTGCATCCAGATTTTTAAGTCCTTTAAATATCAATAATAGATATACTACCATGTTTACGTATAAAATTAAGGCCTAATTTCCTCTAGTTTGAGCCTAATTTTAGCCTGTTTACCTTAACTGAAATCATAGTTGAAATTTTTCTATACTAGGAAAATTTTAATGATCTCCCCCTTGTAATAAGAAAAGAAATCATGTATCCCCCCCCGACTAAGCTTTAAGAGCGTTATATAAATTTTTGCATCCCCCCCTCAATGTCCAAAAAAATTGAAATCCCCCTATTAACTAATAAGAAAATTTTCAGATCCCCCTGAATTTCACCTGCCCCCCCCCAGCCATACATCGAATGCAGCCTAAGAAACATCAATTTCGTTATCAAAAGAACTAACAAAAATCTACGTACTACAGTACACAATATTGAGCCACGGGTTACTTTTGTTTTGCCTTGTCTTTGTGTGTGTGTGTCTGTTGCCGATTCCTTCACTGAGCTAAAAAGCTCTTAAATTTTTAATGGACATTTCTTGCAACTTATGACTGATTTGGCCATAGGGACGATCATGATTCTTGCTGACACATCGAACTGGCTAAATTCGAGTTCAAGTTGTAGCACGGTACGAAATTTTGTGCTACAACGTAAACAAATGACTGGAGTTATCGTAAACCTCCATAAATAAGGCCCCCGAATTTCTAACCCCTGCCCCCCCCCCCCCCATCCGAATGCAAGCTTGTGGGGATAATTTAAGGATTGAGTCACAATTATTAACACCATAGAGAATTAACAGCGATCGTGGGTTCGTTCCGTTGCCGCAAATTTCCCTTAAGTCACACTTTTTATGTTGTCTTTCGAGCCACACATATAGAGCTTACAAGGCAATACAATGCTACCGCCTTAGATTTAAAATTAGACTTCAAATTACACCTCTCCTCAATAAGCCCTCCCAAAAATCCAACTTAAAGGCACGTTTGGCAAATATAAGCCAGGGCTTATATGGAGGTTTAAGGTAAGCAAGCAGTTGAGTTTAGTTGCCGATATCTTAGCGAAACAGAGGGCTGGGTTCACCGGAATTGGGCCCCCATTTTGTAGCCAGTAAAGAAATGGTGTTTAAACATTATGTTGTAAAATTATCACAAGAAATGCATCATACTTACCTTAGGTTTTTAACGGTCCGAGATGAAGGAGCGGAGACCAACAACAAAGTTGTCAAATGTAGACAGAACCGTCTTCAACAATAGTTTGAACAAAATTCGCTCTGTTAGGAAAAGTGTGCTCCCAATTGTCTGGTTTCCGAATATAAGACGTATTGATGTTTAATACACAATATTTACTGTATTTGGTGGCTGTTAACACTTTTCTACGGTCCACGAAAGAGATTTAATATCAATTGTTATTGTGTGGTTACTGTTTTGTCCCCTCACGACCATGATCCTTCGCGCTTAAACAACAGATTGTCATAATGAATGCTCAACCAGTTCGGCTACATGACTAAAGCCCGCGGGCGCTGCTAGATCGGTGTGAAAGTGATGAAAGCATTTCTAATGGAAGGGGGGACCCTGAAGAAACATTAACCGTTTTCGCAGCAGACAAATGTTTTCTATTTAAAGCGATCAACAACAAACAAACAAAACGAAACAAAACAGGAACAACAACAACAACAACAACCAAAAACAACCAAAAAAAACAAAACAAAACAAAACAAAAAACAAACAATCTGTTTTCCTTGAAAGCTTTTAGATTGGTCTGGAGTCAGGTATTTGGCGCGCGCCTCTGTGAAATTATCATCATCATCATCATCATCATCATCATTATCACCGATCATCGCGGATTAAGCCTTCGTAATAGACTCTAAAATACTGATTTGCTTACGTATGACGTTAAAATGTGAAAATTTCAATAATTCGCTCTAGCCGAAAAGGAAATCTTTTTTTACAAAAAAAAAAAAAAAATAGAAAGGAATAGTTTCTACATTTCCTCAGCTTTCAGGAAATGTATACTTTATTGGGGTTTTGACTGAAAGCTCGTGCTATATAGAATTGAATGCACACCGGTTGCTAGGGGTACCCTTAACTCACATTTTGCCATTTTTACGGAGGGAGGAAAACCGGAGAACCCGGAGAAAAACCTAGTAGCAAGGAAGAGAACAACACATCTAACAAACTCTACTCACAAGTGGTATCCACAGGGCTTGAACCAGTGACCCGACCCGTTGGACCACAGTGGTGAGAGGCGAACGTTTTACCGCTACGCCACCCATGCCACCTATTTCCAGGTGATCTTGCAAGCGCACTTCCGGATAGTTTTAGCCAATCAGAATCATTTTTGTCGTATCGTGAAAAGTTCCATCATTAATTTAAAAGTGGCGTCTTTCGAGATGGAATTTTACAAAATAAAGTAGAAGTTTTAGTATAATCTGAGGTTTATGTTTTGTTTTCGAGGTTTATTTCTCATTCCAATGGAATCGTTGAGATATTGTGCCGATATTGATCCTGGGATTAGGAACTGTTGGCTTTGACAAATAATCCTTGCGCGCTTCGTAGGGAAATGGTTAGAATGAGGCGAGGAAGGGACTTGGCCGATCTTCCAGGCAGAAAAGGAGAAATACATGATCTGTGTGTGAAAGTTGAGCATGTTATCGAACACATATAGAAACAAAGTATTACCTTCATCTAGAGAATCAGAGAATATATTATTTGAACGGACTTTTAACCGAAACAACATTTATTATTAGACATATAATGCTTTTAAATAGCGCTGCGCATCGGTTCTAAAAATAGCCCTCTTAATAGATGCATGACTCAGACAAACAAAATTATACTGAAAAGAACACGAAGAAACATACATTTTATTTAATTCGTTGTATTTTATTTTATTTGATAAAACATTGCTTATTTTCAAAAAAAGTTGTCATTAAAAACCAAACGGTAGAAATCGGACTCAAGAATGAAAAAAAAATTTTTTCTGAGGTTTGTTTGGGTGAGTTGTGACGTCACTGACGCGCAGCGCTATTGTAACGTTATTCCGGGTCCATTTCCTAAGAAAATCACGAGCTAAAAAAAAATAAATAAATAAAAAACAGAAATGTTATATTTCTGTGTAACAGTTCCTGCTGCCATGAAGAAAAAGATAAGGAAATTATTCACAGGACTATTTTTCAATTTGGCCGAGTCGATTTTTCATACTGATGAGTGACGCCGCAATTAAAAATTCTGTGTCGACTAGAAAATACAGCGCAAATTGAGGGGGAAAAAAACTTGTCGGTTTTAAGGTAGTTCTGGAGCCTTGGATTTCGTTAATGAATTTTTTTTAAAATTCTGTCATTTAAAGATCATTGTTAGGCAAGTCAAAAACCTACCGTACTGGTTATTAAGCTATAAGATGTTGTAAAAGTAGGTATTTTCGATGATTGGTGGTGATTTTGCTCAAATAGGCTGTATTCAATATATAGTCCACAGATTGTAAACGGTTTCAGCGACCAAAAGCAAAACACTGTTCCCAGTAATAGCTGAAAGGTTATTC